>JAKLMK010000043.1:0-202315 GCA_022813445.1 Neophaeococcomyces aloes | reverse complement strand
CCCCCCCCCCCCCCCCCCCCCCCCCCCCCCCCCCCCCCCCCCCCCCCCCCCCCCCCCCCCCCCCCATGTTAAGGCTTTGACGGGACCGGGACTGGGGATTGAGATTGATGAGGCGGTTGTTAGGAGGATTGCGGAGGGGACGGTGCCGTGGCAGCCTAAAGAATTTTACGGGGAGGATGGGTCTATTAGGGAGTGGTAGGTGGGGACTGTGGAGAGAGTTGTGGTGGTGTGGGGTGGGGTGGGATGGAGCGGTTGGTAGAGTGACAAGGTGTATTGCATGTGGATGCAAGTATGCTGTTGGTACGCAGGTACTAGGTAGCTAGCTCATCCTGTAGTTGCTCATGAGTCTAGCTACCGTCTTCTCTTGGACTCCTACCGACAGTCCACATAGGGGGGAGGTATGTAACTAACTCCAGACCTTACAGTGGTCCATGCAGTCATCTCTCGATCTACGAACTCACCTTAAATCCATCCGTCGTCTCTCTCATGTCCACTGTGTCACGAGGAGCGCATGCAGCCACCCTGGATTGTTACTTACCTAGGTACGTAATAGTGGTGGATCAAGTTACGAGTGCACGAACCATGTGCGTCTCCTGTAAGCCTTAGACACACCCTGTGATGAAGAGGTAGCTGCTGTAAGAAGATTGCTTTCAAGCCTTATGCGCGAGCTTTTGATCCAGGCAGGTACTTAGCAGCATACTCGTAGTGGTGTCCATCCTATGATGCTTTGCAAGGTAGGTAATATGCATGAGGATGCCTTTATTATATGGAATGAAGATGAGTCAGCCACGTTCGCAGCTAGGTTTCCCCGCCGGTTCATCGCCCACGAAATTTCGAGCCCCAATCCACTCATTTGCAATCAATCAGTTCAGTCTGCATGACAAAGCATTTTCGCAATGCTCGAAAAATTGTTCATGAAGTACGTCAAGTAGGTTTTCAAGCAGCATCAAGATGAGTGAGAGAGTAGATGTGCTTCTGTACGGCCTAGGTGGGTAGGTCGTTTCCAAACTTACAAATGGGGCTTCAGAATGCTGATACTGTAATCCTTGGCGTGAGATAGTATTGGATCCTTTTACGCCTTTGTGTTGAGCCGCTGTAAAGAGGTCAGGTTAACGGTTGTGGCTCGGTCGAATTATGATGCTGTGAAAGAGAATGTTAGTGCGTACCTATCCGGAGGGTGTGAGATGTGAAATATGCATGCTGATTAGATGCTAGGGAGTGAAGATTATCAGTCAGAACCATGGCGAACATGTAGTGACACCCCATAAAGGTTTGGATGGTCTAGGTCATGGTATATGTATCAGTCGCTGACTATGGTAGTTGTGAGAACACCTGCGGAGGCTGAGGCTACGTTTGATTATGTTGTCTGTGCACATAAAGCTATTAACCAGGATGCTGTACCTGAGCAGTTGAGGCCTGTGGTCGACGATCGGACTTCAATTGTGCTAATTCAGAATGGTATGATTTGAGCTTGGTGGGCGGGGCTTTCTTGCTTCGAGCTAATGACTGGGCAGGCGTCGGCAATGAAGATCCGTTCAGGGCAGCCTTTCCTCGCTGTACTATCTTGTCATGTGTGGTAAGTGAAGGACTGGTCATAGAGATTGGAAACATCTGATGAGTTATTAGACATGGGTAGGCGCCACTCAACATACACCCGGAATTGTCAACCACACAAAATCAGAAGACATGCAGATTGGCTTGTTCCCCAATTTGCAGCTCGACCGCTCACTAGAGAAGCAGAGGCTCGATAAGTTCACATCGTTGCTAACGGAAGGAAAGACGGTTTTCCAAGTCGTTGAGAATGTTCAGATCCAAAGATGGGAGAAAGTAGTGTGGAACTGCGCGTGGAATTCCATTACTACTTTGACTATGCTCGACACGCAAAGCTGGCTGGAGTCATCTGCTGATGCTATGCCAATGACACGAAAGTTGATGACCGAGGTGATTGACGTTGCTCGGCGGTGTGGTGTTCCTATTGAGTACGAGCTGGTTGATCGGTTGATGGACAAGGTACTGGCAATGCCGGTACCTCGCAGTAGTATGCAAACGGATTGTGAAATGGGAAGACCAATGGAACTGGATGTCATCCTTGGGACGCCGGTGAGGAAGGGTCGTGAGCTGGGTGTTAGCATTCCAACGTTGGAGACAATCTACATTCTTTTGCTCGGCATCAATAAGCGTTTGGAGAAAAACAGTGCCGTTAGAGGTTCAGTTCAAAAGTAGGCATCGAGTAGACAGATAAAAGAATGCATGGTGAGAGTATTGGTCTACTGCATCAAGTACTGTAGGAATCTTCCTCAAGATCAGTGGAATCTGCCTCGAGCTCACCTCCCGCCCGTGCCTAGAATGAACCACTGTAGGTAGGCAAAGTCCCTTTTTACTTCGCCAGCCTTATTCGTCTGCTAGGTACGTACGTATGTTAATCGTGATGTTAGTCGTGATCAGTCATGTCTGAATATCTTGTATGTTATTTTGCTGTTATTACAGCAATCAATCATTCTAGGTACGTAGAATTTGTACATGCTACTTACTTGTATGCTTCCTGTCTAAGATAATCACGCAAACCATTCAGAGATACAGTAGAGATCGCTCTAGTGAACCGAGATATCGACAGGAGGATAGTCTGTGTAGCCTTCGGCACCCGGTGTATAGAAAAGTTCCCTGTTCCATTTGTTGAGCGGGAGACCCAACTTCAATCGGTGGGGAAGGTCTGCGTTAGCGATGAAGAATCTCCCAAATGCAAGCGCGTCAGCCTCGTGCTCCAAAAATCTACCAACCGCTACCTCAAGCCCACCTCCGGCAACAATCACAGGCGTGGACCCCAAGGCTTTTTTGAATGGACGCAGGGTCATAGCATCCTGTACGTCGCATCGCATTCGCGCTGCGCTTGCCTTGAGGAATTCCAGCTTTTGCTCAGTTGTTTGGAATAAATCGTGATGTCGAGGCTCGACTAGATGAACATATCCTACGTGTCTCTTCTCAAGCTCCGTACAAACATAACCCCATGTAGCGAACGGATCAGAGTCAGCGGCTCCGTGGACATTTCCAAACGGTGATAGCCGTATTCCGACCCTATGTGCTCCAATGGCTTCGATAAGGGCATCAAAGATCATGAGAGGGAATCTTGCTCTATTTTCGATGGATCCTCCGAATTCGTCGTCTCGGTCGTTTACTGGTAATCATTAACAAAATACGAAACAGTTATCAGGACAATCGACGTACTGTTATCACACAAAAACTGTCAACAAGGTATCCGTTGGCAGAGTGTATCTCGATTCCATCGAAACCTGCTTTGACGGCGTTTTTGGCAGCTTGTCCGTACTCCGAGCACACTTGTTGCATGTCCTCCCGTGTCATAGGCTTTGGCTCGGGGAAAGGTACTTTGTTTGGGTTGAAGGGACAACATCCTTCTAACTTTTTATTTGTGCTCGAAAGCGGCTGATATGGAGATACATCAGGGGGACATCTAAAAAGCAGGTGTCAGAGGTATGGGGTGTAGATCTCCAAATAGAGCAAGAAATCCACAAGTCCAAGCGTAGATATTGGAAACAGACGTACCGTCCGGTATACCAGAGCTGAAGAAAAATAAATCCACCCTTGGCGTGCACTGCTTCTGTTACCTTCTTCCAACCCTCAATCTGATCTTCAAGGTAGACTCCAGGCACTCTTGCGAATGAACCTGCACGAGGAGAAATAAATGTTGCTTCTGTGATAAGTAAACCTCCCGGGGTAGCTCGCTGTGCGTAGTATTCAGCATTCAGTTGACCAGGGACTTGATCTGGTGAACGACATCGAGTGCAGGGCGCCTGTACCAGTTAGTTCACGAAGCGGATTTTTGCCTTTTGTGGATGTATACCAGAATTACCCTATGCGCCAGCTCGATGTTACCGATTTTAAGCGGCCTGAACAGTTCTGGTGGCGCTTTGAGCGATTCGATATGACCACTCATTGTACTTTTGGTCTGTCTGAATCTATCCAGGCACAAGAGTCGATTGAGTTTATTAGGTATTAGATATTATATCAAAATGTGAATGCAGCGGTAAAGAGCTTTATGGCATTCGGCTATGTGTGATGACCGTGATATTATATCCCATCGAGATTGCTAAGCAAAGATCTTTTGCCCGGCGTATGATAGGATTGAAGGTTGTAAGGGTAATAGGGGCAAATCTGAGTTAGTCACGACTCGCGTATAACGACAGTATCGTAGGTTTCGCCACAGCTGGCGCAATGCAGTACATTTCATGTCAGCATATGTAGTATTGTGAATGTCGGTCTCCTAGATTCAAAGAATCATCGTCTCTAGTTCGTTACAGCAGAACTCCATGAAGAATTGTGGTGCAGGTTGACAATTGTATATGGTGGAGTCTACGCGAACTGGGTAGGTAAAAGCTTGACATATTAAGAGTATGGTTTTACCTATACCTAGACCCGTGTATATGTGACAAGCCGTCACATTATCCCCTCACCTCCAGATGACTAAAGCTCTCTCTCCTGGCCCAAAAGTCTTCCCAAGTCTACCAGCAGTAAGGGGCATTGCGAGCAGGTCCATAGGGGAGAATCGGAATTGATTTCATGCTTGGATTGAACTCGAAGGCTCGAAGGCCATGGACTGCATGATTTATGAACAATCACTTGGAGTGGAATAAGTGAACCCGGTCGAGGCTGCGAAGGGTGAGTACAAGGGAGTGGAGGAGTAGGCTATTCAAAAAACGGCGGGACGAGGCCAGGCGGAGAGTTTCCGGTTGTCTTATGTCAGCAAGACACCGTGGTTTCCTCGATTTTGTCCCGCAACTCGGCACTCGGCACCAGAACTGGCTTGATCTGGGAAAGCGCTACACCAAGAGCATTACTAACTTGCAGAAAGCCGTTATATTGTCAATTATCATGTCGGCGTGAGAGAGGCGAATAATGTTCTCTCCATTATCATCACATGGAGCGTACACTATGAGCTTTGTCCATTAAATTGAGAGTTTGCAGTTCTTATGTTGCACCTGACAGCGCTGGTTTGTTGATGTCCGAGGCTTGGGAGGGAATTCGACTCGGAGTGGGTCGAGTACCACCACCATGTCGGCCACAAAAGAGAACCAGAATGCTACTATTGACGTCGAAAAAAGATACACGAGTGCAGAGAGCGGCACAAAAGCGATTGAGTACGATGATCCCTTCAAGTTTTCGCAGCGTCGAAAATGGACCATCACCGTTGTCATGGCTTTCTGTACCCTTACCAGCACCTTTTGCAGCTCGATTTTCTCCTCAACCATTGCTGTAACAGCCCGCGAGTTCGACACGTCCGAAACCGTAATGCTGCTTGGGGTTTCACTGTTCGTCCTGGGCTATGCCCTTGGACCGTTGTTTTGGGGACCGCTTAGTGAAATGGTGGGCAGAAGAATACCTATCTTCAGCGGCTTCCTCCTCTTTGCGATAATGCAGATCCCGATCGCCTTGGGGCATAGCTTGTCTGGCATCCTGATATGTCGCCTTCTGGCAGGATGTTTTGGCGCCGCTCCAATTGCTCTGGTTTCCGCCATGTATTCAGACTTCTGGGACCCCTCCAACCGTGGAACTGCCATGGCCCTGTATTCAGTTGCCGCCTATGCTGGGCCAACGTTGGGACCGGTAGTAGGAGCCTTCATTACGCAAAGCCATTTGGGATGGCGGTGGACAGCATGGCTGATTTTAATCTTAGCGGCAGTGTTTGGCATCCCCGCGTTTCTGATTGTACCAGAAACTTATGCACCAGTGTTGAAGGAGAGAGCAGCGAGAAAACTGAACCCTGATGCGATCATAAAAAGGAACACGTTGAACGTGTTTGTGCGCAAGTATTTGGCGAGACCGATGATGATGCTCTTCAAGGAACCGATGGTATGTTGATCTATTCCGGGGCTGTGCTTCTCTAACACGCTCTAGCTTGATATAATGACAGTATACATCTCAGTGGTGTATGCGATCATGTACCTTACATTTTATGCCATCCCCTTCTCTTTCGAAGAGGAACGAGGATGGAGACACCAAGTCGCATCGTTACCATTCTTGAGCATGCTTGTTGGGATTCTCACATCTTGCGCTGCGGTAGCCATCTACTCCAGCAAATACTACCAACCACGCCTTATAGCTCGTGGAAAGGTACTGCCTGAGGACCGACTGCCGCTAATCATGGTCGGCAGTATTATCCTGCCCATTGGTCTCTTCTGGTTTGCATGGACCTCAACGAGCACGATAATATGGGTCCCACAGATCATCTCGGGTTTTTTCATTGGAGCTGGCATCATGCTGATCTTCACCAATGGTATCGTTTTCATTGTTGATATCTATCTTCAGTCATCGGCAAGCGCATTGGCCGCGAACACGTTCATTCGTAGTGCAGCAGCAGCAGGACTGCCATTAGCAGCTCCGGGTATGTACCAACACCTGGGCGTGGCTTGGGCCACAAGCCTACTGGGCTTCCTTTGTGTTGCACTGATACCGGCACCATTCTTGTTCTACAAATATGGAGCGGCGCTGAGAAGGCGGTCCAAATTTGCACCATCTGGAGGTTGAGGAATATGTGTCTTTGGTCATGTACATTCACCTGAAAAGTGGGTTGGAGATATTTATGTTGAACACTGTCCCACCGTTGTTGATTTGTACTGAAAACAATCCTGGATCGTACCCCAGTATCATTCCGCAGGGACTTGCCGGATCCTTAAATCTTGCGTCACACGGCAGATTGTGAGTATCCCTTGGCAGCATGCCCATGTGCTTGATGTGCAAGCTGGTCCATCTTGAAAAAGCTTGGATCATAGGTTCCATGGCTCTGGGTTTGGGTGAGAAAGCTTGGTATTGCTGGAGTCTTGCACGGAGTGCTCAATATATCACATTGATCAATATAGCTATGATTCAGGTGGCAACCAAGGCTGCAGGTCGTTGTTTTAGTTCACGCTTTGTAGGGGCTGACTGTATACTTCTGCTGTAGATTGGGCTTCATCATGGCCGGCTACCATGTCCCTTTTAGTGCTCAACTCCACACTCAACATGTCGTGCCTCCAACACTGCCTGATTTGGGTCCTGGACAAGCAGAGTTCATCGGGCCCCGTCGGACAGTGGACATCTTAA
Organism: Neophaeococcomyces aloes; assembly: GCA_022813445.1. NCBI lineage: Eukaryota > Fungi > Ascomycota > Eurotiomycetes > Chaetothyriales > Neophaeococcomyces > Neophaeococcomyces aloes. Next base: position 195,223 of record JAKLMK010000043.1, on the reverse strand, counting down.
AATCCTTTTTGCCAATGAGCACCTGTACTTAGTGCTGTGGTTTAGGCGAGGATCCCACCAGGGCGTCCACTTCGTCGAACATGAATGATGGCACTTCGACAAGAGAGTGGGCTCCTAATCAAGCCTCCAAAGCTTATCATGCCACTTAAACGAGCCTCACCATATCCTCCGTCACCTTTGTCGTGCTTTACTTTCCTGCCCCATTCATTGCTTAGACAAGATACTAGCACAACACACATCGACGATCACGCTCAACTTACAAAGGACGGATCGACGGAACTGAAGAGGAGATATTTGTTCACTCGACAATCCGATTTCACGTGGCTTCATTAGAGTTCCGAATATCGTGCTCGCACGCCCATCCACAATCGAGTCGTTGTCGAGTCTCAGCTCCCGCCTTCCCTTCTGGTTCTGCGTTACAACGTTGTCTTCTGAATATCACCTGCGTACACCATTGGTTGCTTAAAGAAATGCTATAATATGAGCTATATCTATAACTTGAGTTTATGACCATACGCAGCAACCGCGCATGCTGTACAGAACCCCTTCCCTGAAACACATTTGAAATCAGCCTCCGGTCTTACGATACGAGAACATCCGAAACGGGCGAACCAAACCAGCACAGAGCATTGATATATATGTCTTAGGCACGACTTCGGCTGTTATGTGGAAGTAGAGGATGTCATGGATAAATTGTTTTTGTCGCGCTTCTCGAACTCTCTGGCCAAAAGAAACACGAAGGTCTTCGATTTTGAGGTTGAGCCCGAACACCCACACAAAACCTACAACCCTGGCGATGCTGTCAAGGGTCAGATTGTGCTGAGTGTGTTCAAGGGCTTCGACATAACCCACTTGACAATATCTCTCCACGGTTATGCACGAGTTGTCAAGCACCAGTTGGGACCTGGTGAAGCCAAGGACACTCCGGATATCCTAGTCAACGGGAAAGGCTCGCATGGCTTTGAATATCATGGCAACGGATTGGCCTCATTATTCCAAGATGAGCAGATATTATGTGGTTCTGGCTTTCTCAAGAAGCAGGTTTACAAATTCGGCTTCGAGTTGCAGTTCCCTTCTTGTAGTCTTCCTAGCACTATCGAGGTATGAGTACCCTTGTGCTTCCAAAACGAAGCTAACTTTACCTCAGTTTGAGCGTGGCGACGTCAATTACGTAATTTCAGCATCAGTGACTAGGCCGACCGCTATTGTACCTCTCACGAATCGAATCTACAAGGTGAAGTTCAAGGATAAAATAGATATTGGGCCAATGTATGTGCCAAAATCTCGAGCCATATACCTTGAACCCATGACCAGGCGGAGTAAAGTCAAGAAGGTTAAGCACGACTCGTCCACTGAGGCTCGAGGAACACCAACTCCACGAAAATTGTCGGGGCACAATACTTCGTCGAGTACCCAGACAACATCGACCATGACTTTACAAGATCCTCCATCAAGCCCGGTCCCGAGTGAAAATACTGTCGCCACTCATGCGACCTCAAGCACTCATAGTCTTAATGTACTTGAGGACAAATCCTCTCACAGGCAGGCGAGTCCGGATAGCAGTGAACCTCGAAGCAGTACTACTTCCAACTCAGCGCAAACGATTTCAGCTACTACCGAGATCCTGCGTCATGGCGCATTACCTGGAGAGTCAGTTTCCATTAGAGTCAAGGTTGAGCACACCAGAGTTGTCCGTGGTATTGTGATTGCCACTTTATTTCGACAAAGTCGCGTCGACATGCATCCCCCGCTGCCCATAGCGACGCGAAGCAAGAAAAAGAAGCTTGAGTACGAAGACGTGTACCCCAGGTCTCGGACAGGACTCGGTGGACTTTACTTCACGGATGGAACTCCGAATAGGGCATTCCGCAAGGATCTCAGTCAGGCTTTCACAATGATGATCGTTAATCCCCAGACCAAAATGGCAGACATCAAGTTCAGTATCAAAATACCGAACGATGCTTTTCCGACCATGGACAACATTCCTGGCGGTATGATATCATTTACCTATCATATTGAGGTCGTTGTTGATCTGACAGGCAAGTTGGGTGACAAACTGGGTGAGTCTCGACTCTTCAGCCTGACCACCAACGGTCCGAGCTTTACGCAATCGAACGAACCAGGAAACGAGTTGACCACGGAATGGACAAACAACATCCTCGATACTGCACCATTGAGGCGCACGCGGAACGTTGCAGCATTCGAATTGCCTCTAACCATTGGCACAGAAGACAGTAGTCGGGCTCGAAAATCTCATGAATCTAACATCGCCTCACAATCCACACAACCTCAACATAATCAGGAGAGCCATGACATGTACAGATCGGATGACCATGATCATTATTGGAACCCAGAAAATTATGCCGAGTATGATCAGGACTACTACCATCAAAATTATGAAGGTTATGGTGATGAATGGTATGATGAAAACGGCAACCCTTTGTACGATGGTTGGCATGATCCGCCGAACCATTATACTAGGCAACAGGATGCTCATTACCATATACCTCCACCCCAAGATGATGAACACCTAGACGAGAAATCACGACTTCGACGACAAGAAGAACTTCTACTGCCTAGTGCACCGCCTGAGACCGAGGCTTCGTTGAGTAATGCACAACGGCCTGTACCTTCTGCACCAACATTGGATGGTGATGCTGCACATCATCCGAGCAGCCACCAGCCAGCCATTCCCATAACCATATCGCGAGCATCAGCACGATCAGGTGATACGATTGTACCAGGACCCATAACACCACCCCCTAGCTTGCCGGAGAACGAGACTATCGAACCGCTAGAGGATAAGCAAGAGCTTGAACGACAACGGCTTCTTGCGCAGGTCAGTGCCCCCCCAATAGATGATGACCCCGAGTCTGGACCTTCACATCCACATTCACGTGCCGGCCAAGCACCGTCTGCGCCTGTCATCGACGAGGAAGAATACATCGCACAGGCTCTACGACGCGATCCTGTTGAATCCCTACCACTATACCATAAGTAATAAGACCGACGATTGGATATATGATTGTTATTTAGCGTTGGCGTTGGTGGTCATATTGTTTTCAGAGTGATGAATAATGTTACACAAGCTCGAGTACGGCTTGGTTCTTAGTGAAGGACGATGTTCGTGTTGTCGACCTTTACTGAATTTTTTAGTCTCTATCATGCTACAATATTATTACGAGACTACGTATCTGATCATGCTACCTTCCTCTCTAACATCGTGCCTGGACTGTGGTTTGTATACTATGTGCATTGAAATGCACATGCTAGATGCAACTCCCCGCAGTGCACATTGGGCTGACCTTGTACCGTAATAAGATTAACCTTCATCCGATGCAACGTTCAAAGCGCAATCTCCTCACAGCTTCCGATCACTTCGATAAACCCGCATCCGTCCAAACCCTGTGAAGAAGCTAGATTTCCATCTCTCATTTATCGAGACTACTTCAAGAACCAACCACCAAGCAGTCTCTACTAGCTCGTCAACACGAACTTATCCCGGGAGGAGCTCATTTGAGATACTCACACGAGCAATCGTGATCCACGAACGTATTTCAACCTCCCATCAGTTACACGACACTTCGCCAGTCCGATAATTTGCTCAATACCAGGCGCAGATAGCAAAACTGCGATCAAACCTCACGCGAAGCGCTTCTAACACATTAGGTCCAGATCCAGATCCCGGTCCGAGCGTCGAGCGCAATAACCCAACCTAGACTCTCTTCTCGTATAATCAGAGAACAAGAAGTAAACACCACCACCACCACCACAACAGCCAACGCACGCAGCTTCCAAAATCCCACACAGACAGCAACAATGCCTCAAATCAGCTTCGCAACCTTCATGATAATATGCCGTGAGCCTCTCTCTCCCTCCTCTCTCCCCCTCCCAACCAAGCTAACTCCCAAAACAGCGACATCATTCTTCCTAGGCCTAGTCTTCTCCCTCTTCCCCTACGACTACCCCCTCCTCTGGTCCTCAGCCCCCCTCTCCCAAACCCACCTCGACAACCTCGAAACACACCTGCGCCTCCTCCACACAGCGCCCAACCTAATAGTCCGAATAATGCACATCATCACCGCCATCGGCTTGGGGGGTATCCTAATAAAACTGTACAAACCATCCGAATCAAACATGCTCTTTGACGGCGGCTCCTTAGTACTCTACATGATCGCTATAATAGTCTACCTCACCAACATCGTTAAGGGACTGCGTATTGTTTCCGTGGGAATATATGGTGAGGGGATAGAGAACATGAATCAGGATAGATTGGATGATATTGATTTGAAGACTGGGACGGATGTGGATTCTGGGACGTCGGTGTTGGGGAGGGAGGATAATTTGAAGGTCTTGAGTGCGAGTAATACTATTTTGGCGCTTGTGCTGGTGGGGGTGTTGGTGTTGCAGGTTGGGCAGTGGTATGCGGATCGGGCGGAGGAGAAGGAGCGGTTGAAGAGGATTGCGCAGGCGGATGCACCGGTGGCGGGGACGGGAGCAGCGGTTAGGAAGGAGGGCGGTGCTGGCAGGGGGAAAGGGGTGAAGAAGACTAATTAATTAATCAAGGTATACGATCTACCGGTAGGTTTGGTTAGGGTATCTGTTTAGTTGGGGGTTTGTGGATATGTGAGTGTCCGAAATACGGGAGGGTGACTGTTGTGAAGCGTTGCGTGGAGGGGAAGTGTGATTTAAGAAGACAGGGGAACTGATTGCGGTTTGGGTGTGAAGCGGCTGCATAAGGTATGAAGATAGGTACCTATCTAGTTGTGATCATCACCAGGAGGCCATCATGTCCGTCTCTGAGTGAGTCAGTCTTCGATTGTTCCGGAGAGACAAAGTTCGTTTTCAACATGATTCAACGGACTGCTTCTGGGTAGCGATTAATGAGCTAGTGTATGTCCTGGCAACAGGAGCTAGTGATACGGTGGATGGAGCTCAGTGTACTAGGATGTGGCAGTGCAAGGAATTAAGAGGGAGTATAGCATGTATGACGATCATTGTATTTTGCTCAAAACATCTACAATTGGCTCTATGTATCTACTGGTGTGCTTGACATGATATTACAGCTGACACATCGCATACATGTTCAAGCAACGTAGGTAGAGGGTCATGCAAGAATGATGTGCTGCAAGGTTAGCACGAACAGTCACGACGCGAAGGTTGGAAAGCTGTTTTCTTTTTTTTTTAATGAATTTATACTGTCATTGTTTTATGGGCTATTGCTTCGTGGTTTCGTGCGTTTCTATGACCTCAAGAAATCCACCGACAAGATGTAGACTTCCAGTTACGAGAGCAGCAACCTCTTCAGTACTTGTTTTCGACGCTTCCTTGACTAACTCAACAGCTTCTTCTATCGTTCTTACCACGCTAACCTCGGCTTGCTGATCAATTGACGTCCATGCTTCTGCTAGCTCGTTCTGCACTTTCAGTGCCTCTACGTCTGATGAGTTCGTGTTGACGCTTAGTAGATCTGGCTTGAAGCCGGCTTCTTTGAAGGTCGTGTTTGTACAGAAGATTGCGTGGGTGAAGGGATGGCTGTCGTTGAGTGTGGTGGATAGAGTTTCGTAGAGAGCACGGGATAATGCTTGAGCATCACGAGTTTGTTGATTGAATATTAGGTATCGTTTTGGTCGCGATGTGGTTGATGTCTGGGTCTTTGCCTGGAGTCGTTGCTGAGTGCTGGCATACCATTGACCTGCTAGTCTGATACTCTCCAATGTATGTCCCCCATCAATGTACCATGTGATGTTTTGGTCTCGTCTGGTTTCGCAACGTCCGGACCACTTCACGTCTCGAAGTCCTTTGGCAATCTTAGTCTCGTAGTTAGAGCTGTTGTGATAACCATATTGTGTAAGCCAGTCCTTAGCAATAGCACAAGCCAGGCTCGCGTTTGTCTTTTGGAAATCAGCTTCCAAACCAAGTTCAATCTCGCCAGAGGCAATCCTGGGGTCAACATCAACGTAAACAAGCTCCGACCCAACGTCAGAAGCGACCTTCTCTAAAACTTCTTTAGCATCGGGTGCCTGACTGCTCGTCGTATAGCATTTCGACCCGGACTTTATGATGCCAGCTTTATGCCATGCTATCTCTGGTAGTGTACCGCCAAGAACACCAACATGATCTATGCCGAGACTTGTGATGCCGGTAGCAGCTGGTCGTTGTATGACATTGGTGCTGTCATATGCACCACCAATTCCACACTCAATGACTGCCGTGTTAACGCCCTCACTCACGTATGTATGGAAAGCCATCAGTGTCAGAAAACGAAAGTAGACTGGCTTTGCTTGTGGGCCTTTCGGATCTTGACCGTCCTCTATTGCAGCAGCTTCGAGCTTGTCCCATATTTCGAAGAAGTATTTTGCAAACTGCTCTTCCGTCAACGGCTGACCGTTGATCTGTATTCGCTCTCGGACGAATCGCAGATGAGGTGATGTGTACAGGCCGATCTTTGAGAGCGACTTCTCACTCTGATCGTCCGGTGTAGTGCCCACGAACTGGGTCAAGATGGACGAAACGAATGCTGAGGTCGAACCTTTGCCCTTAGTGCCAGCGATGTGTATAGGTCGTAGCTTGTCAAAATCCGAGGGCTGAGTTACAGTCAGCACTCTTCGCTATGCCAGCGCAGCTGAAAAGCTCACTTGAGGCATACTTGATAACCTATCTTTCGACACCATTCAATCATTTCCGGAATTGCTTGCTCGTTCATCTTTCGTCCAGATTTCCGGATCGCGTCGACGATTGCGAAGTTGGACTGAAGCGTATTGAGCGATGCCACAGCATCCTGTCTCAGATCAGCTCGTATTTCGACATGGTGGATGTCATGGGCGACTGTACGTTGTATGTGCGAGCCATCCTTGCCGCGGTCGCAGAACGTCTTGGGTCAAGGACGTAACGGTTAACATGACATGTTCTCTGCATTCGTCACACCTACGGAGTCATGCAGTGTTCAAAACATTACTCTACTACATGGTAGTTTCTGAGGATGAAGTACGAGACATTGGCATTGTCTACCAGTAATCCACAACCTTGTTCCTCACTAGGGGCATAACCCACCAGAGTCTAGCCCAGCCTTGTGTTCTGGCAGCCTCTGGCATGTGCTTGTCAGTCGTACTACTAGTAGTTGAGTACCTGTATCGCCGACTGGCAGTCGGGTATTCGAGTTCATCACGGATACTGCCACGACTGCTGATCCACAGACTCTGGCTCATACCATCGAGGTAGCTACCAAGTACATGTAGAGGAAAACGTACGAGTGTTTCAGATATGCTTTCGATATCCTTGTTTTCAGTCTTAGAAGCGACAATGTTATTTAGCTCGCACTGACATTCAGTATCCCTCAGTTCCTCCGTCTGCGACTGCATCATAAATCCCGCAGTACTGAAGTACCTCAAGTGAAGGACACCAGAAAAATGCTTGGCACCTCGGAAGATATCCACAGCCTACACCACTGTGTCAAGCTTGTGGATTGTTGTTCTTTTCCAGTGCTGTATACCTACTCTATGAGTGAGGCCCAAAAACGTGGCTCTTTGCATTATGTGCATCACAACTTTAATTATTCCCCTTAACGTCAATCTAAGTTACTGAAATCTAGAAGCGTTAAATACCGAACTTGGCATCGATTGTACCAAAGCGAAAGTCTAAATGCCACTTTGACCCCTATCGCTGGTACCCATGCATTGCAACTCAAGATACTACACGACGCGTGTAGAGTATGATACTGAGGGACACGTTCAGTATTTGCACGCCGCGACCGGCGATGCCATTCCTATTCTTCCCAAATCCTCAAACTTGAAGGTTGCCTGATGGTGCCTTGTTCCTCGTTATGGTAGTTTGACTTTCAACTCCTGTCTCGCTTGTCTGTTGCTTTACCTTTCAAAATTAGAGGCACTCGCAGCACCACGAGAGCTCCCCTCTTGTGTCAACGTGATGCAGAGACATCTTCTTGTCTGGACAGCTCCACCTGCATACCCTTGGAGCAACAAAGTCATGAGAATTATCAGCTTTGGTGAGAACTCGATGAGCCAACCGAGATGTAACAGCGGTTTTTCCTGTAAGTCAGAGAAGAGTTCCAGATCGATCCACTTTCGACTGCTTCCTGAGGCAAGGGGTGCTACGTCTCCCAAGGCCTGGCCATGCTTGGATATTGGCTTGCTATTGCCACCAGTGTCTGTGGATATCAATCGATAGCTATTCTCTGTGACTAGCCTCCTGTAACCTGGACCAAAAACGTTCCACAAGCTTACGAAGAGCATGACCCATTGGAGCCGAGCACACACTATAAGGCTGAAGTTTCCGGGTTCTGGACCGGTACTTTGTGTTATCCCTGGTTCATGGTTCGACGTTACCCCTGCGATCGTGAACCTACCACTCGAGTGTACGTCGAGTATATATGTCTAGTGGCTGGCTTGTCGATCCAATGGCTGTTTATTCAGTAAGTCATTCTTTTGAGCCGTGTACCTTTAGCACCACACGCTCCTTTCTGCGTTTCGTCCTCAAAATATGCAGACTTCATCATTCTTTCTGGGGTCTTGCACCACACTCTTTTCTGTCTTTTCTCTGCTGCCCTCTTTGGCTGCGGCCGCATCCTCAACCACTAGCTCGACTTATACCTTAGCGACAAGCTATGCTGGCTCAACATTCTTCAATGGCTTCAATTTCTATTCCGATGCCGATCCCACGGAGGGTTTTGTTACCTATGTCAACCAGTCGACCGCCCTGAACACGGGCTTGATCTCTGCCTCGGATGGTAAACCTGTCTATATAGGAGTCGACCACACGAACAAATACAATGGCAGAGTCGGTTATTCGGGCATCAACGGTGTCGGCCGGCCCAGCGTTCGTGTAGAAAGCAAGGCGACATTTAACCATGCCCTAATCATAGCTGATCTTACGAATATGCCAGGAGGTGTCTGTGGAACTTGGCCTGCTCTTTGGACCTTGGGTGACGGTGAATGGCCGTACTCTGGTGAGATAGACATTATTGAGGGCGTCAACACCAACACGCAGACCCTCACCTCTCTTCACACCGGAGGCCAATGCAATGTTCCCAATGCAGTTGCTCGGGCTGGTGAGACAGGTACTTTCAAGAGCTCGAATTGCACCTACAGCGAGAACAACGATGATGGATGCAGTGTGTCGGATGGTGATAGTCAATCCTATGGCCTAGGATTCAATGCTAACAACGGTGGTGTGTATGTCATGGAGCGCACTTCAACTTCGGTCAAAACTTGGTCCTTTCGTCGAGGAGCCATTCCGTCGGACATCACAGCTGGTACTCCTAACCCAGCCAACTGGGGCAATCCATATGCCAACTTTGCTGGCAATTGCAACTTTGATGCTCAATTTGTCAACCACCGGATCATACTTGATACCACTTTCTGTGGAGGCTGGGCTGGTAGCGTCTGGAGTGACTCCTGCGCGGCATCAACCGGCGTGAAAAGCTGCTCCGTCTATGTTGGTAACAACCCGAGCGCGTTCAAGAACATGTAAGTGGATGAAGCTACCAAGTTCGGCACCTCATACTGACCATTTGTAGGTACTGGTCGATAAATTCGATCAAGGTATACCAACCTTCAAATTCTGCAAGTAGCAGCACGAGCAGCACTAGCAGCAGCAGCCTGAAGACCTCCTCCTCGGTGACTTCGACTACTCCAAGTTCATCTTCGTCTTCTGTAGTCTCCGCCACCAGGCCTAGTACATCGACGACATCCTCATCCACCACGCTGAGCACTCAAACTTCTTCTCGCTCAACCACGAGCCTAGCCAGCGTAGCTAATGCTATAATAGCAACCACAACTCCGAAAGTTGCAACTACAACAAAGAGCACGACCACTACAACCACCACCACTGCCACTTCCAAGAAACGCAATCATAATCGCGCTCTCGATTCCGAAATTGGAGTTGAGGAACATGGCTACACACCCGTGCGCCATCGTGGAATCAGCCATCGTCACTTCCACGAAAGAAGACATCCAGCGCCAGAGGTCCAAATGGCCGTGGCGTGATGATAGTGTAGAAGATTATTGAGAATAGTTCAGTAACGATACATAAAAGACGCTTCTGGAAAGCTGTCATTGCCATATGTAAGACTTCATGATGTTCAGTGAAGACTTGGAATAATGATGAGAGATGGTAAAGCAAGTCGAAAAAGCAGCGCCTGCCAGCGTTTATAGTAGATACCTATCTTTAGATCAACGTCTCTCAAATCGCCGAGTAGCTTGACATGCTTCTTGAGCGCAGCCGCCTCAACATGAATCATGTTCATGCTGGCTGGCTTCGTAGATCGTCGTTTACTCGTTGTGAAAACTGGCTGCCGACTTTGAAGAGGCAGCACTGATTTCATCGTGGGCAACCTCGAGTTCTCCTGTAAGCAGGACGCCATCAACATCGCGTAATGTTGTAGTCCTTATGGAGAAAAGGAAGTTTGAACTTGCTACAGGAATTCGAGTTACAAGTCAACACACAATAGAAGGTATTGTTATGCTTCTTGCAACGTCCGGGGAGGTTCGAGTTGTTGTCAAAGTTTCGGCAATAAATACATGTAATAATACCTACTGAACCAGGTTACTGTACCGCGCTCGCTTGGCAATGATGATATCTGGTCCTTCCAACGATCTCACTTTACCATCGTAGATAAATCAATTACCGATTTCAACTACATTTTATCTGATGGACTGATCTCGTTGGGTTGAGTGACCTTCAATCAACCGCTCTACAGTAGCATAATTGACTATGGGTCAGACAGAATCCAAGCCCGAGAAGCGGGAAATTCCAATTGGTACGACGACCACTTTCGACCCCATGTAGCATAGAAGAACTGATTCCATCTATCAGAGCAATTGAGCCATGAGCTTGCTCTACGCTTCGCTTCCAAATGCTTCTCGCACCTCGAGATAGCACACTTCAAGGACAACTTCAAGACCTTGGCAGATCACCAGGATGATGTCGAGTACTGGAAAGAAGAGACTGTGTGCAGTTTTCTGGCTCTACCAGAACCAATCCGGGCTGGATCGGTGATTTATGCCATGACCACATATCTAGGAGCTTTTCCGTTTCCAAGTCTAGCTCCGTGTATTGTAACCCGAGAAGCGATGTTGAAGGTGATCACTTTGTTCACAGATAGGTATAAAAAGGTACTCAAGAGAGGCGACCAAGACAAGAACAAGTTGTTATTCCGAAGCCTTGCTGTTTTTGACCGCCGGTCCAGTGTTGGCGTGTCAGCCGATCAAAAAATGCAGAACATCATTCAGCAACAGCAAGGAGATGCTCCAGAAGATGCTCTTGAATTTAAGGGTTCTGGTTTTGCTATTGACCAGCCACTCGACGATGAGGAGGACGAAGACGACGATGATCTGGCTTTGGCCGCACTGGACGCTCTTGATGCCATTGAAGTGTTCAAGGAGGATCGCCTGAAGGATCGAAAGATACACCATGCACATGTCCCAATCGACAACCTAGAGCGTCTGGTTGTATTACTCTTACTGCTTGCACCGCTTACACCTCAAGATAACATTGCCGCCACATGTGGCTTGACTGACGAAAACCACCTTGCCAGGCTAGAACAAGCAGCCAAAGCTATCGTATTGGCCTTCGACCCCGAAGGCGCCTGTATCAGCTATGCTAGCTTCATCAAAACCATGACAATGCTGACGCCGCAACTCTTTAGGCCTCTCAACCCACTCTTTGAACACTTCTTGTTTAGCAAACAACTTGATCTGAGCAAGCACCAAGGACAGCCGACGAGTCAAGGGGTTAGTTACACGATTGGTCGATCACCTCTACAAGGCGTCCAGGACCAGTCTTCCACGATACTCAATGATACTCTGTTAGCTCAACTAGCATCTTCTATTGAAATCACTGCAACCGCATCACCGGCTTCGTCGAGCTTCTTCCATTGTGGCGCGAGATTCAATCAGCTCTACTCGACTGCCTCACACGGAACATCCCTGAGTTCTTTTTCGAGACAAGTCATGTCATGGCGGTCAGCCTCGATGTTCATTCTCAAGGGTACTGACTCTGACTCTGGTACAACCTACATTTTTGGTGCCTTCTTGCCAGAGCAGTGGAAAGAAGCAGGATCACCAAGTCATGATACTGAAACGACTCAATCCAAAGCTGTAATGCTTCAGCTCCAACCACGACATGCACTATTTAGGGCCAATCCACACAACAGAACCACAGCGGTATCTCACTTCTCGACGAAGACGGGTATAGCACTTGGTTGTGTAATCCCTGCAACGTCGAGGGTGAATGCACAGTCACAGATGCCGGTCCTCGGACCAGTCAGTCTATTGATCAACGATGATATCTCCACTGCAACCTTCCAGCATAGTGGTGACGCCGGTATAGGTGCTTTTCTGACCGATCCTCTTCTGGAGGAAAGCCAACGCAGCAATAAGTCCTCGACGCAGCGTGAGAAGGTTGAGATTGACATAGATGGTCTCGAGGTATGGGGTGTCAGCTTTCCTGTAGAGGGTGAAGAAGATGAGATTACGAGACAGAAAAAGAGACTCGATTGGGAAGAAGCTGAAGCAGCTCGGCGGAAAGGTCTCAATTTTGGTGGTGACAAGGAAGGTGCTCGACATTTGCTTGAAATGGCTGGTATTGTTGGGCCTGATGCTGGGAATAGGAGCGGAGGCTCAGTATGAAAAAGTTGTCTACTAGATGGCTTTGATCAAACGGGAGGTCGTGTGAACTTGTGGTTACAAGAGTATGTCGACCCTCGCGAACCTTCACTAGATGACGATTCACTCTTCATGACACTATCTGTGGCGCGTTCGACTGATGCTCGAGGGACAACTGACGACCTGTTTATTTACCGGAACAAAGACGCACTTTTCACACGGCTAGGACTGTTATGTCGCGTAGACATTACACGCTTACAATCTTTTACACTTGGGTTCTTATCAAGCTCGTCTTTGTCATTGTTTCATCCATTGTTCATCTGTTATTCGTCCGGCTGATCCATATCGAGCCAATACTTTTGTCTCACAGAGAGTCCAGAATGAATGAGCAAAATTATCGGTCCGAGGCTCTAAACAAGTACGAAGATGTTATCCTCAGAGATGAAAAAAAGATTTGGCTTGCTTGCGCAAAGCCTCCTGCTTGGGCGCAATACAGAGATCCACTTGTCAAAGGCTTGCCATGGTGGAACCAAGAAGAGGGTGGTGTCTCTACGACTACAAAGCTTCCTGGATCTTGGCATAGCAAAATACCGTACATCACAGGCCTCTTTATAGGCAAGCATGCTGCACAGAATTCTTACCTGGATGCCGAAGTACTTATCGTAAGTTTTATCTCGGATGCCGACTCAATTTCCTCTGCAATGCTAACCATGATGTCCAGACAAGTATAAACGGTCAGCGGTCCACCAATACACTAGTCACCTTGTCTCGTCGCGACACCTTACGAGTGACTCTTGAGGCTCGGAAACTGGTTGGAGTCATCATTGGGAGAGGCGCAACGCCAGAGATCGTGGATGATGTGTCATCTCAAGGCAAGGGCATCAACAGTAAATCATTCACAGCGAATACACTCTTCCCTTGTCCGATGCCAAAGAATCAACAAGGTTGGGTGTTGGGCTATTACATTGTGACAGATATCTGGAATGCTCGAATAGGGACTGATATGGAAGATGGCGAAGCAACCACTGATACTGAAGCTAGATCAGAGCTAGAGGGCGAAATCGAACGAGGGTCAGCTACCAGAACCTCCATCCCACGGGCAGAAGCGGAGAAAGGGCTCATCACAATGCTTCGGCTCGAGCGTTGGGACATTGAGAACAAGGCATGGTTCGCAAAAGACAGCCATGCTCACGATCCCCCACCCCTACACCAACGCGACTACAACATCAAAGTCAATCCGGAGATATGCAAGACGTGCAAGCAAGAATCACCCAGGATTTTCGAAGAGTACCTCCTTTGTCAAAATACAGCTTGTGGTAATCACTGGCGTGTAGATGGCAAAATCAGCAAAGCGAATCTCACATACACCAAGGCATTTCTCCAAAAGCGTGATTTTGGCAGACTAAGCAACAACTTCAAGCCACCAGGAGCAATGACGGGCACTGACTTTCCTGAAGTGGCACCTCCCTTCCAAAGCTGGGTCAAAGATAATCACGAGAACCTTACTCCCGAATCATTGACGGCAGAAAATTACGAAGCCAAGATGAAAGCTTTGAATACTGGATTCCTGTGTCCGTCTTGTCATATGCTCAATCGGCGTATCAAATGGCATGCGTGGCATTGTGCAAATGGGGACTGCAACTACAGTCACAACGGAGCACCACTATTTCTGTCACCACAAAAACTTGCAGAACTAGTTCCAAATCACAAATTGATAGATTGGAACAAACTGGCAGTAGCCCCCTTCAAGTGCGTTCAATACGAGCAAGACTGCGGTGACTACACATGCTACAACTATGATCTCGCGTATGGATGTGGCATCTCAATCCTTGTGCCTAAGCCAGGTACAAACACCAACTCCAAAGGAGCAGACTGGCTCTACGAACGAGTCTTCGCCCTTGCCAGCGACGGCACAATCCCCCTAGAGAGAATCATCACACCATCAAGCACAGAAGGCACAATAACAAACCACTACATCGTCAACTACGGCAAACCCTACAAACTAGCAACCCACATCAAAAACACCATTCCCTGGGAAGACGCCCCCTCAGAAATCACCTACGCCCGAAACAAAATCAACTCCCTCACCAACCACTTCCAAATCAGAGATCCTCAAGGCAACCTCGCGGACGGCGAAGGCGAGTTCAACGAATGCTATATAGCAGGCTACTTCACCTCCAACGCCATGAACTGGCACGACGACGGCGAAGGCGGCCTCGGCAGCGTCGTCGCAACCTGGACATTAGGAGGTGCCGGCAGAATGCAAATCGGCATGAAAACAAAACACATGTATGGGCGACGTGGGCGAACATTCATAGACGAAGACCTCGTGCTCCCAGGCTGCATCTTCGAAGCGGAACGTCGAGCCATGAAACACACCCTCGACACCATCTACACCAAATACCCGAACCCAGGGACCAACACCGTCCACCGCGCCCAGCGCCTCCAAGCCCACAGCGAATGGAAACATTCCTTCCAAACCCTGATGTCAAACGTCAAAATGCCCGCTAAGCCCAAACCACGCAGAATTCTCGACATCCCGCTCGTCCACGGGAGCATCGCGATAATGCGTGGTGCGAAGATGCAGCAGCTGTATGAGCACAAGGTTACGGTTGAGACGCCGTTGCGGTTGGCGCTGACGTTTAGACATGTCGGTGTGTTGCATGAGAAGAAGGTGCTTGTGCCACGGGAGAGGGAGGAGTATCCGCATTGGCCTGATGAGGGGCATTTGTTGGGGTTTGTGAAGGGGGAGTGGAGGAGGAGGGTTGGGGAGAGGAGGTTGGTGAAGGAGAAGGAGAGGGAGGAGAATGAGAAGGAGATGTAGTGGATGGAAGATAATTGAACTGGAATAGGAGTCAGATTTTATGTGGTTTTGGCATATTGGATTTGACCTCATTCGTTGCTACACGGACGATTGCGGGGGAGTAATCAGCTACACCTGGTAGTTAGCCTTGACTACCACAGTTTCGTCTTCAAGCACGACCAGTCTGTCGCCATAGCACACAGTACAGCAGCCTCGTCGCAAGTATGTATGGATACATACCTACGCCTCACGGTATGAAAACATACGACGTTCCAACCAATCGATCACAAGCCCAATTTGACCCGTACTACTGCAATAACACATCGACATCAATGTCCTATGCATCCACGTCCCATACCTACCACAAGAACGTTGGATGCACTGAATAACGTTAGCATAAGTATCTGTAGCAACGACACGACCGCTGGAAAAAAAGACAAGTATGGCTCGCTCAGAGGCAAACGAATTAAATATCATGTAGTAAACAAGCCAGGGCAAGGCCGGCAACCAATAGTAAATGGTAGACCGTACAGTAATGGCGATAACTTGTATGTCACGGTGGAAAACTGTAAACATGACCTGCCATGCTGACTTCAATGTTCCTTTCAACTCCTGCCAGTTCGTGCTAATCAATCAGTGGTTGGTCAATCAATGAATCAATCTGTGTAGTCTATATCCTTGCTCCTCCAAAGTTCATATTGGCTCAGCAATTGCAGGCACCAGCACCCTGCTGTCCTGTGGCTTCCGGTCTCAGATCGAGAGGACCTGTTCTTGGATTCGCTCGTAGGTTTCGTGGACCAGCTTGATCGAGTGGAAGCTTTTTGGCGATCGCGGTGAAAAGTTCTTTTACATTGTTCGAGGTTTTGGCGGAGGTTTCGAAGAAAAGGAGTCCAGCTTCCTTTGCATAAGCTTCTGCGTCTGCTATTTGAACAGCTCGCTTATCTGGATATTCATCAACGATATCCTTCTTGTTTCCGGCGAGGGCAATGATAATGTTTTCGTTGGCTTGCCGCTGTAGTTCCTTGATCCATGATTTTGCCTTATCTAGGGATGACTGTAGTCTTGTTAGCATACTTCCCAAAGTGTCTGTAAGGTACAATGCCTACTGCTTGTGTGATATCATAAACGACAACGGCGCAGTGGGCATTCCGGTAATACATAGGCGCCAGCGACTTGTATCTCTCTTGCCCAGCGGTATCCCATATCTCAAATTTGACTGTGGTGTTCTCGTCTAACGTCACAGTTTGAGTCAGGAAAGCGGCGCCAATCGTTGACTCGCGGTAGTCGTCGAACTGGTCTTTCACAAATCGTAGGACTAATGAGGACTGGGAGACTCGAGTTAGCAGTCAATTGCATGGCTGGGACGATGGCAACGCAGTACCTTTCCAACAGCAGATTCACCTAACAACACGTTAGCCTTGTCGCATGATCCGGATAGAATTCTAACATACCAAGCAACACGAGCTTGAATTGGGCAAAGCGACTGCCTGCACCAGCACGACCTGCTGGCCCTCTGCTTGCCATGATTGGTGATTATGTCGAGTGTCGGAGGAGTTCTACAACGAGGGATCGAGAAGGGAGGCGTAGCGCAAAGAGATAGTGGGTTTGTAGTATGTTCGTTTGAGTGGCGTTGGTCCTCGTGCTTTGATCTTGAATGTCCAATAAGTTAATGCTAGTGCCTGTTTGATGCGGTTGTCAGATGTTCATAATTCATCATGCAGTGCTCCGTAGGGAAACCAGTAGCTGCTCGGTTGGGATTTGGCGGCGGCAGGGCCACGCATGGATGACGGGCTTGGCCAGCTCATGCCCGATGACGAAGCCACGTACCACTAACGCCAATTGTTTGTTACTTGGGTACCTCTCCCATGCCAGAGTATCAACATTACTATACAAGGGCTCGCAAGCTGTCAATCACTCTCTGGGGGTGATATATTATCCTAGCAGCACACTCACAGCTGCATCCTCTCGTCTATAGCCATGGCAGCTCTCTTACCTTTCCGGGATATCAATGTCCATGCATCTGGCGCGTATTATGCCTTTACCTCACCTTCCAACTCTTCTGCGCTGAACCTGGTCATTGAGCGACCTTCAGGTGACATTCGACTCAATAGTGGACAGTTATCAGGTACGAAACGAGTGTCAAGTGCTGCAGGTATATTGGGGATCATCAAGCTCAAACTAGACAAATATGTTATTATCATCACCAAGACTAAGCCCATGGGCAGACTACGTGGTCATATGGTCTATCGAATCCTCGCGACCGAATTTCTACCACTACGAGAACGACCTGTTCACGATCCAGACGAAGACACTTACCTCGCTTACCTGAAGTCGTTGCTGGCGAATGGTCCCATGTATTTCTCCTACACGGTAGACCTGACTAATGCCTTCCAACGGCAAGCGCGAGCTGATCTGAGTCAACCAATGTGGAAAAGAGCAGACGAAAGATTCTTTTGGAATCGGTTTGTGCAGACCGACTTGATAGATTTCAGGCTAGGTGGAGGGAGCGGAAGTGGTGTAAGAGGGAGTCAACAACCGGGCGCTGATGCTTATATTCTTCCTGTCATGTTCGGCATGCTTCGTATAACACCAGCCAAAGTCAGGAACACTTCATTTACGTTCGCTTTGATTACTCGAAGGTCACGACATCGAGGAGGAACACGATACTTCTCCCGAGGCATTGATGAACAGGGTCACGTTTCCAACTTCAACGAAACCGAACAGATCGTGATTTTGAACGACACTGATGGGTCTGCTGTTGGCTACGCTGGTAACGATGCCATGGGTGGGAAGACTGCAGGAAAGACATCTGAAACTCAAATCTTGTCCTACGTACAGACGAGAGGGAGTGTGCCAGTTTTCTGGGCTGAAGTCAACGATCTACACTATACTCCCAAATTGCAGATTCGAGGTGTTGATAGTGCCCAGAATGCTGCAAGGAGACACTTCAGTGAACAAATCCGGACTTATGGAGACAACTACCTGGTGAACCTGGTAAATCAGCGGGGTCGAGAAGAAAGAGTCAAAAAGGCATATGAGCAGATGGTAAGAACACTAGTCAGCTCATCTGATGAGGCGATACAAGCCAGCCATAAAACATCAGAACGATTCCACCAAATTGAACCTCAGGACGACCAGCAGCGCATGGATCGCCTACATTATGAATACTTCGACTTCCACAACGAGACCAAGGGTCTGCAATGGCACCGAGCAGAACTGCTTCTCAATAAGCTGCGGGACAATTTAGAGAGAGGCGGTTACTTTCTAGGTGTTGAGATGCCTGGCGATAATTCGGGTGCGCTCGAAGTTCGCTTGACCCAGAATGCAGTTGTGCGAACAAACTGCATGGACTGTCTCGATCGAACGAATGTGGTTCAGAGCATGCTTGGCAGGTGGGCTTTGACCAGGCAATTACAGGATGCAGGTGTCCTGTCTAAAGCAGATCATGTCAGTGACGACAATGCTTTCGAGTCTTTGTACAGAAATATCTGGGCCGACAACGCTGATGTTGTTTCAAAGTCTTACTCCGGGACTGGTGCGTTGAAAACAGATTTTACAAGGACCGGCAATCGCACGCGAATGGGCATGGCGCAAGATCTAAGCAATTCTGTTACCCGATATGTGCGAAACAACTTCCTAGACGGACCACGACAAGACGGCTTCGATGTCTTTCTGGGTGCATACTTACCTGCCGCAGCTGGAGCTGGTCAAGCACGAACATTCGTGGATAAGCGACCGTTACTGGTACAAGCGGTGCCGTACGTGTTCGCGGCGATGTTGTTCATCATCTTCATTACTTTGGTGACCTCGCGTCCCTCGGATGCAACAGTATGGCCTCTAAGGATGTTTGTACTATTGTGTGTTGCTGTTGCTGGATGGGCAGGGCAGTTCATCTTTGCCAACGGAGTGCTATACGTGAACTGGCCCAAGTTGAATACACCACCATATGTGATAGAGGGCTTCCAGAATGCCCTACTACGGGCTCAGAAGGACCCGATTCTAGGGCAATTGGTGAAAAGTACTTCAGCTAGAGACAAACGGGCCAGGAACCTCAGCCAGATGAACGTGGGTTATATGGAGGAAGGAAAAAAGCGCATTGAGTAGGATGAAGAGCATGCCTAGCTTGCAATGCTACATCATGATACCCTGCAATAAAGATAGATTTCCATGTTAGACAATTGACCACGATTCAGTCGGACCACCAAATTACAGTATTCCGTAGACACTTGTTCTTGCTCTTGGTTTTGGGACTCGGGAAACGGGTCGTGAACCCTTGAGCCGCAAAATGGATCGAAGGGTTTCGGTGAACTCTATTCCGAGCAGTCGCAAAAAAGTTGTCCATGATCCACGCTCCATGTGCTTCCTCATCTTCAACGACAAACACTTGCTCTTCACCACATTCATTTATTGCCTTTCTTCATCAGAGTCGAGATGAGGGCATCTCGTTTAATACAGCGCTCAAGTAGAGCTGCTGCTAATTTGTATAAACCAACCACTCAGTCATGGATATGTCGAAGATGCGCCTCCTCGTCCGTTCTCACATCCCCATTGAGACAACCGTCTCCATCTACACAGCTTCCCCTTGATCGACGGTGGCAGCAGCGGAGAAATGCATCAGCGGCCGCTGCCGCGATGTAAGGTGATCGGCTCTCAATGGTAATCAGGAATACTAACGTTTTCAGGTTGGAAGAAGCACACGAGCCAGAGGCGCTTGCCAACGAGACTATTATCGAGAACATGTCTACCCCAGAACTGGAGCGATTATCTAGGGTGCGGAACATTGGTATAGCAGTACGTGCTCCATGTTGTGAGCAGATATGGCACAAACTCACCATTTTGTAGGCGCATATTGATTCGGGCAAAACTACAGCAACAGAACGAGTGCTATTCTACACCGGTCGAATTAATGCCATCCACGAAGTTCGGGGTAAAGATGCTGTAGGAGCTAAGATGGACTCTATGG
The DNA here is from genome assembly GCA_022813445.1 of Neophaeococcomyces aloes. Classification (NCBI taxonomy): domain Eukaryota; kingdom Fungi; phylum Ascomycota; class Eurotiomycetes; order Chaetothyriales; genus Neophaeococcomyces; species Neophaeococcomyces aloes. The sequence continues at coordinate 174,834 of JAKLMK010000043.1, read as the reverse complement.
ATCTGGAAAGAGAAAAAGGTATCACCATTCAGAGTGCTGCTACCTTTTGTGATTGGGTCAAGAAGGAAAACGGGAAGGATGTGAAGTACCATATCAATCTGATCGATACTCCTGGTCATATCGACTTTACCATTGAAGTTGAGCGAGCCCTAAGAGTGCTGGATGGAGCCTGCATGATCCTATGCGCCGTGTCTGGTGTGCAATCACAGACGATAACTGTGGACCGACAGATGCGAAGATACAACGTACCCAGAATCACTTTTATCAACAAGATGGACCGTATGGGTGCCAATCCGTTCAAGGCCATCGATCAAATCAATGCGAAGCTGAAGTTGCCAGCTGCTGCACTGCAAGTCCCAATCGGCGCAGAAGATAACTTTCATGGAGTTGTGGATTTGATCACCATGGAGACTTTGTACGCTGAAGGTGATAGAGGTGAAATTATTGTCCGAAAGAAAGAGATTCCAGCGGAAGTTCAAGAACTGGCACAAGAACGAAGAGCTAAGCTTATCGAAACATTGGCTGATGTGGACGATGAAATGGCAGAGCTTTTCCTAGATGAGCAGGAACCAACAATCGAGCAAATCAAGGGAGCCATTCGGAGGTCGACTATTGCCCTCAAGTTTACACCTGTTTTCATGGGTTCTGCTCTTGCGGACAAATTTGTACAGCCAATGCTCGATGGTATTTGCGACTACCTACCAAATCCAGCTGAAGTCTCCAATGAAGCTCTAGATCGAAGACAAGCGGAGGCACCAGTCAAACTGATTCCCTACAATTCCCTACCATTTGTCGGCCTAGCGTTTAAACTCGAAGAATCAAATTTCGGCCAGCTAACTTACGTTCGAGTATATCAAGGCAGTCTGAAGAAGGGCATGAACATCTTTAACGCACGAAACGACAAGAAAGTGAAGATTCCTCGACTCGTCCGAATGCACTCCAATGAAATGGAGGAAGTCCCCGAAGTTGGCGCTGGCGAAATCTGTGCCGTCTTTGGTGTTGAGTGTGCTTCTGGTGATACCTTCACCGACGGTAGCCTCCCATACACCATGACCAGTATGTTCGTACCCGAACCTGTCATCTCTCTCTCCATCAAGCCGAAGAACAACAAAGATCTCCCCAACTTCTCCAAGGCCATCGCTCGATTTCAAAGAGAAGATCCTACTTTCCGTGTCCACTTTGACGTCGAAAGTGAACAAACCGTCATCTCTGGTATGGGTGAACTTCATCTAGAAGTTTACGTTGAGCGCATGCGGCGTGAATATAAAGTCGACTGCGAAACTGGTCAACCACAAGTCGCATACCGAGAAACAGTAACAGAAAAAGTCGAGTTCGACCACTTGCTCAAGAAACAGACTGGTGGTGCTGGTGATTACGCTCGAGTAGCAGGATGGATGGAACCATTTGAGAAACTCACTGAGAACAAATTCGAGGAGCAGGTCGTTGGTGGTAGTATCTCAGAGAAATTCTTGTTTGCTTGTGAGAAAGGTTTCCACGCTGCTTGTGAAAAAGGTCCGCTCATTGGTCACAAAGTTCTTGGGACAAGCATGGTGGTCAACGATGGTGCTACCCACATGACTGATTCTTCCGAAATGGCTTTCAAGAACGCAACTCAACAGGCTTTCCGAAAAGCATTCGCAGAAGCGCGGCCCGTTATCCTCGAACCACTCATGAAAACAGTTGTCACTGCACCAACAGAATTTCAAGGTAATGTCATTGGTCTTTTACAGAAACGAAATGCCGTCATCAACGACAGTGAAGTCGGTGTTGAAGATTTCACATGTTGGGCCGATTGCAGTTTGAATGGCATGTTCGGCTTCAGTGGTAATCTCAGAGCGGCAACGCAAGGTAAAGGCGAGTTCAGTATGGAGTTCAGTCATTATGAGAAGGCACCTATGCAGCTACAGAAAGAATTGATGGCGAAGTACCAGAAAGCGCAAGCTGAAAGAAACAAGAAATGAGTGGTTTACCCAAACAATATCGGTCAAGAATCGCGCTCGGGGCGAACTCACATGTCCACACGGATTGTGGATACGTTTGGACAATCACGTTAAGCTACAAAGCTGTCAAACACGCCAGGACGAGAAGCTATGGGATTGAAAGAGATGAGTAACCGGAAGGTATAGCACGCTTCCTATCAACGAGCGAACATATTGCCCAATCCCAATACCCCTCGACTCGCCCAGTACGTCAAAGCAGGAGACAGTACTAGTCAACTGGTCTGATAACAGTTGTCTCCCAGCCAGTTCCTCGACTCGCAGGGCTAAAACAGCTGGCACGGCCAATGACGGCCTCGTTCAAAAGCACTCACAGCTGGAGTTTGTTTTGTGACACGCTTCTTTACATGTGAGAAGGATTTTTTGCAAGTCTGGCGTTCTTCGAAAGGTCAATTTGCTGGCATTTGATCGTGTACAAAGAGTTAGAGCATAGATCGTTTAATTCAATGTATATCATCTCTACTTCCAATATTGTCTCAAGTTCTGCAAGACTTGTATCATTCTCCTCATCGTTGTATTGTATGCTTTTGTGGAATTTGTAGACAGCGATACATGAGATATTCGGTGAGCCTCTTGGTTACCAAAAGTGGTGAGCCACATTCTGTTGGAGTATCAGCCTCATTTGAAACACAAACATCAACGTCAGTCAAGGACAGCCCTCTTCACTCTACAATTGAGGAGAGAGATATCAGACCTACCACTTTACCACTGCATCCACCCTTTGTAATTATCATTATACTGGTAACTAATGCACACAACGTTGTGACAGCAGCACCAAAACAGCAATTCATCCATCACCTACCGAAACAATGACGGATCTAAATGACAACCCCATCAGGATCCTAATAATCAACCCAAACACCTCAACCCACATGACCGATGCTCTAAGACCAGCCGTCCAAGCCCTGGGTTACCAAAACGTCAGTGCCTGAGTCAAACCTGTAGCCAACCCAAACCCACACCCATACCCACACCCGTACCTTTACTCTACTCCATTCCACTCCACTACGCCAAACCACTAACACCACTTCTACCCACCATCCCCAATCAAATCTACTAACCAAAGCCAACTAACACCCCCCTTTAGGTAAAATACACATTCTACACCTCCCCGACCCCCGGAATCCCCTCAATAAACTCCCCCACTGACGCCCTCCTCTCAAGCAAATCCAGTCTTCCATCCCTCCTCCCCCTCCTCCCACACCACGACGCATTCCTAATAGCATGCTACTCCCAGCACCCTCTGGTGTCGGAATTGAGCCGTGAATGCGCGGTTCTTGACCGCGAAGCCACCAACAACACAGATACAGGCAGTCAGGCTGGAAGTGGTGAAGGTGGAGTACCGAAGAGGAAAGGGAGGAAGTACGTAACAGGCATCTTCGAAGCCAGCGTCCTCTCTTCCCTCGCTATCGTCGGCGGCACAGCGAAAGCAGGGTTTGGAATCGTATCTACGGGCAAAATCTGGGAAGATGCGTTGCGGGACGCTGTTGGGGAATTCCTCGGGATTAATACTAATGCCACTGAAACTAACAGTGTGGGGAGTGGCAGGTTCGTATCCTGCCGCACGACCGGCCTCAATGCGTCTGAACTGCATGAGTTGCCTGCGGCAGAAGTGAGGGTGAAAATGAAAGACGCGACGAGACTGTTACTGAGTGACGGGAGGGAGAAAGGCACGGAAGTAAAAGCTATTTGTTTGGGATGTGCGGGCATGGTGGGACTTGAGGAGGCTGTTAGGGAAGCTTGTGTTGAGGAACTTGGGATTGAGGGGGGGACGGGTGTGGCGATTGTTGATGGAGTGAGGGCTGGGGTTGGGGTTTTGATTGGGTTGGTTAGCGGGGGATTTTGAACTTCATTAGGATGGGGATTGGTTGTGTGATAAATGGGTAATGAAGGGGTGCAAGCCTAAGGGAAAACTGCTGCAGAAGTTGGGTGCTGATTTGTAGCGTTATTCCTGGCAAGCTATGGTGATGCATAGGTATCTTCAATGCTGTATTGCGGTTTCCTCATTACACAGACCAACCAACGGTTAAGCTGTACTACACTAATTCAATTCATTTCATCAATCTCTTCCTCTTGCTCCAACTCCGAAAACCTTGGGTAGGCAGCCTATGCATCACATCACCACTACCCTTTATTTCGACGTGGTCAACATGGAAATGATCGAGAATGAACAAAGTCAGCTGAAGGGTAGGCATCGATGTCCATGCTGTTACTTTCTTGTACTACGGGAAATTGTCTCTGGAAAACTTAACATACGTTCGAATATGAGCATTATTGTTGGCCGGCACCTACGACAATGATGAGACGAGCTTTTCCATGCGGATACAATATACCGAGCCGTATCGATAGGCACAATCTCACAGGAAAGCCAGAGCAAGAACACCACTCATGTACCATTCATAAACCCTTCACGGATCGACGAATTCATATTACAAGCCGTTGTTTTAGGAAGTGTACTTCTTCGCGTTATGGGTCTTGTCATATAGCCCATGGTGAAGTGATCGGTACGTACATCTACCGTCGACCGTCTACCGTCTACCGTTCACATAAATACTTAGTCTCTCTCCAGATCGCAGTATGCTCTCCTCGTGATGAGTTCGGGTGATATTCAGTTTATTTCGTATGAACCACTTACGGCCTATGACATACGTTCCATCAATGGGCTTCACAGTTCCTCCATTTGTAGAAAAGAGCAGAATCGTTCTCTTTTCTCCTTCACCACAGAAAGGTGCGCTCGCAGATTCGGTTCCTGTTCGTTTTGGGGGTATTAGTTGACTTCACAGACACAGCGAGGATAGATATAGTCTCATAGGGTACGCGATACATGTGATTATACGTCATTTCCCCGTGCTGGATGGAGTGTACACTGCACTTGTTGATGCGTCGAACAAGGTAAACAGCATGAGCAGAGTGCAGAACTGATCATCCAATAGAGCTGAGTTCAAGACTGATTGGAAACGATTCTGTTACTCTCTGTTCCAAGTTTAAGGTCACGTAGAGCGTTGATGGTATACGCTAAATGTGCTAAATTGAAAGTTTTAGAGGATGGAAGTTCTGCGCTTAAGTGACAGGTTTGTAGAATTATAGTGTTCTTCGATCCGGTTCTGGGGAGCTTAAGGGTGGATTAGCGGTTTCTTCATATCACCTTTGACGATTATCGACTTGAAGGATGGCGGGATGGATAGGCGTCGTGTTCACTGGATGTCGCGTTACATAATCTGCGGTGAGTGTGATGGCGAGGCTAAAACAGTAAGGAGAACCTACCATATATTACTGGCATACACCAGTGTCCTGTATTGAGTTGTAAATCATCTTTCTGGGTAAGTCGCTGGAGATCGGCAGGGGTTGTGCATCTTGATTGATCGTGCTGTTAGCTCTGGATGTAACAACAGCCGTTTATGTGATGATGATATTTGGAATTGATAGGTGGGTTCGTTGCCTTTTTGCTAGTACCAAAATCATTGTAGTTGTTGTCTTGAATTTGTTGTAATGCTCAATAACGAGCATTACTCTCGGTGTCTTGACTTCCGGTTCAGCTTTTCCCTTGAAGAACAGAGCACAGGGGGTCTGACTGTCATTCTGATGTGAACCTCGATCTTAGAGAAGATCGAGGTCGTCCCTTGCAGAATGTGATCAGTAGTCCGTGTAACTAATTTGCGGCTGAAGTTGGTCGAAATGCCATCTTCTGTTCTCCAGAGTCACGTGGTTTTTCTCTGTCATTTATCCGTGAAGCGTGTGAGTTATCGCGGACGTCAAGGCGTCTTCCAGAGTTGAATGATTTGTTCGAGTGCGACCAGGTGCATTTGCGGCCCGAGTTTTCCCCAGCATATCGATCAACGAAGTTGACGTTGTGTTGAAAAGAGTGCATTGAAATGGTCGCGCGCAATGGCCAGGTCTAGATCTTGCAACCCTCAAAACCCTTGTCAGGTCACACAGGGACTTAAATCTCGCATTGACGGCTTGAGACATGTGGTTGGTGAAGCCAGTTTCGCGTATTAGCGCCGGAATTCTTCCCCCACTCGCCGTTGCAAGCCAAGGCTTTTGTCGTATTGTACTGTACAGTAATGGAATGCCTCTAGGACTGTTCGTTGGTTGGTTACTCGTGCATGGTAGAAACTCGACTCCTCAAAAGGTCCGATTTACTCCATCGAGGCAGGCTGACTAATCTCCTGTTCACCATCCACAACTTACGCTAGAATGTAGACTAGGAGGTGTGCAGTTAGTGAGACTTTCTTTAGCGGGCATATAATCGTTCTGGCCAATGTCCATGGTTACATCCAACGGAAATGCAGTGCCGAGGAGAGCTCTAGTTCCAGTGCCACTTCTGTTGCTATTTGAAAAGTTCCTTCTCCAGGAAACGCTTTCCACACTCTCAGACTGTTCCTGATCGACACCACGGTAGTCGAGCCCTGATTTCTGTCGGCGAGCTTCGGCATGTGATGCGATCGTAACATTGCGGCGATAAGCCCGTGATGCATAGGGTGGTAGACTGCCGACATGATTTAATGATCCACTGTCATGACTGCTGTTTGACGGTCGATGCCAACGGTATAGATAAAGATTGGTGGACTGTATGATTGTTCTTGAATCAAACTGAACAATTGGATAATGCTCGGTTGGTCATCCAAGGTGGATCAGCTTCGACTACCGTAGAACCCAAGTTTGAAGGACCCAACATGGTTGCGAAGAGATGAAGAATGGCGCGTTCGCACCAATACCGATAGCCTTCAAAGGTTGTCTTCTGGTTAATAGGGTTTTACCTACTCCGAGTAGGAGTGCCATGTTCACTCCTGTGGCTGAAATTGTCTGCGAATGCGGCTCAGAAGGTCTGATCATCGGGAAGTCGTCCCGTCTCACACTTCCTCATCCGAGAAGAGAGTGTGACAATTTGGAGCGCTAAGCTGCGGTAGCATCACAGGAAGACAGATAAAGTTCGGCCGTTTTATAGAAATCGGTTCGCTGTGAAACAAAGGTATACTCCGAGTATGTGAGCACCATTTCGTGAAGATCACTCCGTCGGGACCACATTGATGCGACCTGATGTTGAAGGTCGGTCGGAGACTTGTTCTAAGGTTCAATGGTCCTCTGCATGATGTGGTTTGTTGACATTTTCGGCTTACGAATATTCGGTTATCGTCGAACGGAAAGGGGACGACCTCGTCCAGCTAGCATGTATCTTCTGACAGCCCGCCTCCACATCGCCACTCATCGTTCGTCCCTCTGTCCACATTCTTGTTGTTGTTGTTGTTGTTGTTGTTGTTTTTGCATGTTACATTGCCGTGAGCGTGAACGAATCGGGTTAGCACACTCGGTTAGTACCCTTGCTGAAGCTTCGGAGCAGGTAAGGCTGATTTGAATCGTTTGTGTGGCATATACAAAGGTCGGTGAGGACAGGAAGTCAATGCAATTGAGAACACTAGACACTCTCATGTAGGAAGGAAGGGAAAATTGAGCTTTTTCGAGAAAGGGAAGGAAGGGCCAATTTGTACACATGGTTGAAGCCTTGAAGCCTGTGCCGGCATTCAGATCCGCTTTGATAGAGAACGACAGCTGCGAAATGATAGAGACGTGAGGGACCAGCTCTTTCTACCTTGAGACCTGCAGTATCATAAGCTCTTTACCGCTTTCCTCGTACTGTATCTGATGGTCCCGAGTGAACCCTCCCGAGCCGAATAGTCCGAGTGGGGGATACATGCAACCACCTCGTTCGTGCTCAGTCTTGCACAATTTCTTTAGTGTATAGAGTTCAGCACCATTGATCGATCAATTCCTGCACTATCGACCAGTAATACTTGCCGGTCATTGTGTTTCCGGTGCTCCACCTCAACTGACATTTTCCCACGCATTCCGCATACGACATCCCGCATCAGGGACCGCCATGCACCATCGGCCACGTTTCTCGCGTTCTATGGGCCGGAAAAGAACAAACCCACCCAATTGTGGCTCGGGCGATTGGCTATTAACTGCAGTTCGCAGCAAGACAGATGAACTGTGATTGGGAAAGACACTTTGGTGTCAAAAGCATAATATTCGCGATCTCGCTCGCAGATAGCTTTGTGGGGCATTCGAAGCAAGGATGGCAATAGTCCATCACAAGGCCGTCCTAACATCTCCGCGGCCTTTTGTAGAAAACCATTCAAGGGAAGCAAAAGGTATCATAGTGTCGGCAATTACTCCGTCCTGCTTGCTCACAAAAAGTTTCCGAGGACCACCCTCCCAGGACAAGGCCGAAACAGACAAACAAGAATGATGCTCCATCTTCTGATCAAAGTGCAAAGTTAACTACCGGTATGCCACGTTCTAGCATCACCTGTACCCAGTCCACGTCCAAGCTATGGCCCGTATGCATGAATTGTTGGTTTTGTCGTTCGTATATCGTACCAAGTGCTTGCCTCGTCGCTGTAGTGTTCCGTCCAATGGCTTCACGCTCAACCCGTTGTATCAGATCTATCGCCAACATCTTCTGATTGCCAATCGTACTGGCAACACCTGCCATAAAAAGGGGAAAGGTGAGAAACCTGGAGCCGTACGAATCGTTCGCGATCATCGCCTCTGCAACTTGCAAAATCTGTTGGCAGGCTGCCGCGATTTCACCATCAAAGTCTGGCAGAGTGTCCATCCTTTGGCCCGGCCACATTGATGTATGCGAATAGATGATGCAGGCTCGATAGCGTGTCCACGCATGCTGATAGAGCCGCTGAGCTCGTGGGGGAAGTGGTGATTTAGTCAACCCCTGAACACCAGGTACCGTCCACAGACGATGCAAGCTCTCTTGTATTTCGTAAACTTGACTTTGCCGAACTTTGACCGTCATGGCTCTGCGCTGCATATCTGCCGCCATCATGGTCGAATCGTTCCGAAGCTCGTGGGCAAGGACACCAAGTCGCACGGCATGAAGCATGACTTCGTAAGCCAACATCAACACTATTGGAACCGTATCCCGTTCTTCCGGGTAGATCACACTTGCTCCATCAATTCCAAGTGGATACAGGTGAAAGTTTGGTGGCGGTATCAAATCGTTTTTTAGCATGTGTTTGACAAATTCGCCCTCGCCCATTCCACACAGAAGTGCGTCTAGGTCGATGTTGCATATCCACCATACAATGAAGGAAAATCGCTCACCACCAAATATTCGTTGTCTTTGCAGCGTAATCTTCAACAAGGTCGAGATATGATGAGGCCAAATGTTTGGATGCTCCACGTCGGCGTTAGCAATCTAGAGAACACATCAGCACATGGAAAGTCGCCCGAATGGAGCGCATACCTCGTAGACAAGCATCAAGAAGTGTGTCAAAAACGCACCATCCGATGCAAGATCTTCGCCACTCGTTAAAGCACTCTTTAGTTCTGGCAAAATTTGTGAGTATTGCTGCAGTGAGTCCAGAGGCTCTTGACTATCTTGCTGTGACATGGCAAGCGATCCCACTGCTATCATGGCGCGAATCAACTATTTCTTGGAATCAGTATCACGACTCAACTCACGATAACCTGCTTACCGGTGGAAAGTTAGCAGCTGCCTCGTCCAGCAGACTGATGCTTGAGTCGTGACCATGTTCGGGGGGGATGAGTTGTTTCCAAACAATATCCCGAAAGTATCGTAAGGAAGTGATCTCCGGGCTAGGTTTGGATGGAGACGGGTCGCTCTCCTCTCGCTTGATCGCCACTGGTCGTGTAGATGATACAGGTGAGGTGGGTGATTTCAGCTCTCGTGTTGAACGCCTGCTAAGGTCTTCGAATCGTGGAAGGATAACAATATTAGAGTCACCTGGAATAGGGATGGCCTCGGTGATTGAATCTCTGCCAATGCTGCTGGCCAGTGAAGTTGCGATCGATGCGCGTCGAAGTGGCGACACTCCAGTCCGCTTCGACTCTACGTCTTCGGTCGTATACTCCGGAAGGTGCTGGAAAGACTCTGGATTGACGATAACGTTGAAGGTGCCGGGGACTGATGCCCCTGCCTTTCTCTCGCGATCCTCATCCGTCAATAGTGATTCGAACGGTGGCATATCATCAATAGCTGAGCCTACACTTGACGGGGCGGGTGAAGTGGCGCCTAGAAAATTGTTAGTCTTCCTCTAGTGAGCGTGAGTAGACCGCTCACGATCCCATACGATGCTTCCACCCACAGTAACGTCTTGCATCCTCTCCACTACTCTAGCTGTGTCATCGCGAAATGACAGTCGTGCGTTGTAGTCGCAGGTGTGGCCGAGGCGGGAGCATTGCCCACAGATCGGTCTACCTTCATCGCACTTGACCTTCCGTGTCCGACATGTCCAGCATCCAGTACGGGAGCGTGGAGGTAAACGAGCCTTGAATGGTATGGCTGGAGCACTGATCCTGTTACTTCGGGCTGAGCTGCTCGACGATGCTTGGTCGTCCTTGGGGGCGATAGTAGGTAGGCGAAGCGGTCTCCTCGAGGGATCTCCCTGCCTACCGTCGTCCTGCATCACCGAAAGGCACAGAGTTAAAGACATGAGTAGAGGGACGTTGGGGTACTTGTGAGGTACACACAGGTCAACCGGGTGGGTACGCTGGAATTAATGTTTTCACCATGTAGCTTCCGTAGTGGGCTCGGATTGGGGCATAGCTTGGCAATATTAGTGGTTGGGACGCGCAGGTCTGAGGATCGGGCACGAGGATGGCCTGTTCTTGAATACTTCCGCTCAGCATTGGTGGTGTCAAACGAAAGGAAAAACCCAAGCAAGTTGAGGAAGGCCAGAGCGACCTATTCTTGAAGTACCCCTAGCGGGGCACCATCGTCAGGCGATAGCATCCTGTCCAGGACGTTGAACCAGGCGAAAACTGATTGGAGGGGCTTTGATGAAATACGAACAAGCTCCCACCAGAACAGCAAAGCTAAAGGCAAGCCAGGAAACCAGGGACTGACCCGTTGAGGCAACGCCAGCGGAACAGAATTGTCGCATATGCATACGGTCAGAAGTATGTAGTTGTATCGGAGCAAGGGTGAGCGGCGACAGACGCAGACGAACAGCAATCTCAATAGCCGGCATTGATAGCCCATACTAGGGAGATGGGTGCCAGAGTGGGGCCGGATCAAGAAAACGAGTGTTTGGTATGGTTGGGGTGAAGTGAAACTGCGGAATGGAAAAACAAGAAAGGCCGAAGAAGCCGGCGCCTGCATTCTGATTGGCTCCATCAAACGCCACATAAGTGCAACCAGAATTAAGCTTTACACCGTGCAGCCGCCATGCGCAGGCTGACGAACTCATGGGTGAATGGCAACCTTCACTCAATTCCTCCATATCTGCGCACACAAGTAGTAACAATCCCCTTGCTCTGACAAGGTCTCCGAGGCTTGCCCTGCAGCACACCCTACCAAGACGCTGTTGATGTTACATCTTTATTATACCGTAATCGGGCGGAAACCACTACCTTTCCCTAGACGACGGAATGATATACGGCGACACCGAGCCGGTCCTCTCGTTCGCAACTGTAGAAGCATACTACAATAACCACATAGTCACAGAAGGGTGTTATGTACTGTAATTTCTCAAACTAGCTGGGACTATCCGACACTTCTTTCTTCCGAGGCAGGATCAAAGTAGTAGGCTTCTGGAATGTTTAGTAGAATGCACCCCTAGCCTACTAGGATCGTGGACCCTTAGCTTGCGCCAGATTCGGAAACATCTTCCCACAACCTGCAACCTGAGTCTGCAGCGGTTACTGCCCTAATGAGCACTACCTATCGTTGTTGCTCACATCTTCAGCACCATGTTGGATGCGACTTTTTCGTCAGTCAGAAGACATGCACTGGACTCGTCCGCACAGTCAACTACACCGGTAGGATGGCCAGAGCTCGGCCGTCGAATGAGGGTGTGAATCCTCCGGAGGAATCTTCTTCAATTCTTTTCAGCCAAGAAAAAAAGGGTGACAGAGTATTGTAGATGCAAAAGTTTGAGCGGAAGAGAGCATCCGAGGCCAATCGAGGTTTTGCTTAATCCACCGTCATGATGAGAAGACCACAGCACTGGTATTCACCTACCAGCATGATGCAGTAGACCAGCACCGCGACCGCTTATACGAGTACAGCTGCACCTGCAGTTGCCGCTTGCTATCCGTGTGTACCGTAAGATGCAGAAATGTACCGGCCCACCAAGGTGCGTCGTGCAAGCACGATCGTCCAGCAGTTGTACTGCATATTGTACCCTACATTAGGTGTCCACAGTAGGCCGTTTCTGCCGACGTCAGCCATGATAGGGTCTAGAAACATCCCTGTATAAGCCACGGGCAAAGTCGGCGCGCCTTCGACGTCACAATAATACAGGTATTCCAGTTGATTAACTTTACACAATAACGCTTTGTGGTGAAGGACAAGTTCAATGTTCCCAACATCGTTTGCTTTCCTCAAAGTACAAAACCGATGGCCATCATGAAGCCGATTGAAGCGGGATCAACTAGATCGCAGTACTCGATATATGAGACTACTGTACTGTAGGTTAGCCCAGCTAAAGGTCAACATCCAAAGGACTACGCCATGCTGCTCATGGATGCCTTGTTAAATTGTGCAGTCTCTTGGATCAGTTCGCGGAGTGGTCTCGAACGTTCGCTTTCCAACCAGTTACGAAAGACCTGATCCAAGATTTCACGTGTAGCCAAGCTGATGGTCTTGATCTGTGAAAGTTGGTGTGTCATCTGTGCACGAGCTAGGCGTAGGCTTTCCGGGTCTGAACCATGGGTCGCGTGGCTTGTGCTACTAGCGGCGGGTCGATCGGGGGCCACGAGCGCCAAGACTAGCTCGTGCAAAAACCGCTCAAACTTCTGGCCATCGTAGTCTGCATTTTTTTCTGAATTCTTTGCAACAACATCCTCCACAAACGTTTGAACCCCTTGACATAGCGACATTTCGACCTTGTTAGATGCTTGCGAATGGGCTTTTTGGATAATTGTCATTGACTGCTCCAAAACATCGGCCGTTGTGGATGCTCGGAGATTTGAGAAAAGACATTTGACCACCGAGCACAAACACTCGTCCTGGGTACTGTCCATCATATGTTAGTCAGGGGCAAACACAAAAGGAGTGCACATACCTAGATCGCCCGTTGCCGAGTGTTTTTCCATCAAGCTCCATCTCGTCGCTATCCAGCAATGTCTCTACCGCGTCAACAAGCAGTGGGATCACATCCGCACTCATATCGAGGTCAGTCCGAACCTTTGCAAAATTGGCTAATGCTGCCAACGCATGGGGTCGATATGTGCTGTTGTTACGTCTCGCCTCTCGCATAACGATCGCTTTCATCTGTTTCGTCGTGTCCGTCCAGATCACTTCTGCACGTTTGACAAATTCTGGGAGAGCCACAACCACCTTCTCCTTGCCATCCCAAGTTTTGCCATTCACGGATTCTTGCACAAGTGGCCATAGCATATCCGCTTCATCTCTGCTGTATGATCGACCCGTTTCCATGGTTGTGACAAGTTCGGCCACAGCGAAGCAACAAGCATGGCGGACTGGCCACAGACTCGATTTGATGTGCGTGCTTGTTAGCTCTACTATTTCCTTGAGGTAAAGATGAAGTGCGCGCGCACCGCCAACGTTGTCTTTCCACGCGCTTTCGAACCGATCACGGACGTCTTCCTCAAGGTCTTTTCGACCAATGAACGCAAAAGGCAGAAACGAAGTCGCAAAATTAGTAAATACGTCGTTCGAAGCCTTGCTAACCGCTTGAACAATCTCACCAGCCACTGCTCGATGCGACACTTCTTGAGACTCAAAGTAAAGCTTCTGTGCATACGCTATGGTTTGCCGGACTTCCTTTTCTGATGCCAAACGTAGCAGATATGCCAATGCAGTGCTGAAGGACTGGCTGATAGTAGCGTTACGATCGAGTATGCTCTTTCGTACTATGCGCACAAATCTATCCGCGAATGGGCGGAACATAACGTGGTGTCGTACAACAAGTGTGATCATCACTCGCCCAAGCCCCACTCTCGACGGAAGTCCAATGGTGGTCTTGAAGGATGCCTCGAGACGACGCATAGCATCATGAACCGGATCATTCTGTTCCTCGACGCCATCCATAGCTTCGCCGTCCCCAACATCCAGAGGTCCCGCTGTGAGACTGTCCAGACATTTCTCAATAGCCTCGCTAACAGGAGATGCACTGACACTGTTAACTCTCATGTTGTCAAGTTTTTCGGATGTAAGCCCATATTTATCTGCATTGAGGTGCAGATAGTTGATACTCTCGTGCTCCAACGAGCTTAGTGAATTGACAAGTGTCTCAAGAATGATTGGTGCATAAGATTGGAGTGAGCGTGGTGGCGCCTTTTTGACGACGTCCAGCAGTGTGATAATGGCATATTGCTGGACCTCTTTAGCTGCACCGACCTCCATTTGTTGCAGCAAGAATGGCATTCCATGCTTCAGCATAGTTGTGGCACGTTTTGTTGTGCCTTCTCCCACTTCCAGGTTCCGGATTAGCATGTTGGTCAATGTACGGCAAAGCTTCATTGCCGCAACTCTTACACTTTCTTTGACATCATCTAAGACCTTGAACGCTACTTTCCATATCTCATCCAGGTATTTTTCAAACTTCTCGACCTCCCTTCCTTGAACAAGGTCTGAGATCGCTGCGCAGCTAGCCTCGCGTGCTCTCCACTCCTTGCCGTACACAATGCTTTTCAACAAATCTTCCATAATTAGGTCGAAGTGTTCGTCAACCGTAGCATTCGAGTCCTTAACCAGAGCTTTCCAAATATCATCCATTGATCGCTGGACATTCGGGTTTGGATCGAACCGATATCTAAAAAGCTTCGGATAGAACTTCTTGTTCTCTTGCAAGTATTGCGAATCCGCAAGCACACCAGAAAGGCCGAATCTCCCGAATGCCGCACGACTTGTCCAAATGGCATTGTTCGATGCAAGGTTCATGAATCGATATACGAGACTCGGATCACCCATTTCCTGGGCAAGACTAACAATGTCCTTGTAAGTCGTTACTGACTGACCGTTTTCGGTAGGGAGAGCACCCGGCTCAAATAGCTGGGTATCCTCCGTGACCATTCCGCCCGTCTTAGCACTGTTACCGGTAAAGGATTGTACGAGGTCTCGTACCAAATCATCTCGTAAATTCTTGTCGCCTTTCTCGTACACAAGCCCTAGTCCTCGAGAGCCAGTTTCCTGGACTATTTCATCGCGATCACCTAACAACCTCGAAAACGCTGCTTGACATTGTCGCAACTTAGACCTCAAAAGCTCGTTGTTCGTGCAGAACTGTATAAGCGATAAGAGCCATATGCCCGCTGCCTTTTTTAGAGCAGGCTTAGTGGTTTGACACTTAGTCAGGATAGCGTCAAGGAGGATCACAAAGAGTCCATTTTCGGCCGATGGATGGGGAACATCCGCATCCACATCAAACTCTGTCACGGTTGAACTCGATTCGAACCGTAAGGCAGCGACTGCGAACGCTTCTCCGAGTGCAAAGTGAAATTCGGCTTTGCGGACCTCGTGTAGATCATACAGCTTGTCAAGCAGCTCTGACTGCTTAGTCTTGTCCAGCTGACTCCAAAATTGAGAAAGGTAGCGGCCAAGGGCTGCCACTGTTACCTCATTTTCCTTCTTAGCATCGGCCAACATGACGTCCAAAATGGTGGAAAGGTCTTTCGGAGGCTCCGACGCCGGTGGAAGACATAACGCAAGCTGTCCGATCGAAATGTAAGCGATCTGTCGTAGACTTTTACTGGTGCTCTTTTGTATTATAGCCGTACATAAGTTCCAGATTGGTCTATTCATGTCGTGTGAGGCGTGTACAGATCCGCGGAGGGCAGCTCGGCTTAGTACATAAGCAGCTTTAAGAAGAGACCCCTCCACCGCATTCGTTTCCTGTCCGACCGCGGTTTGCCAATCCTGGCAGTCAGCGATCGCGCTAGCAACATACGCTTGCCATGCATTGCTTGACGAAACGAGTACACCAATGATTCGACATGCCATGTGGCGGTCCGACAAAGATCTGGTGGCCAATTCCAGAGGGACTAGTACTGCTTCGTCCAATGCCTCAAGTGAGCTGTTACTGGCCAGGGAGGTAAGCTGAAGACCAACACGTCCACATTCAGTGGAGGCCTTCGCTATGCCTTCGTAGCAACTATGAAGTAGTCGCGTCTGCTGGTTTACGGACTCTTGTTTGAGAGCTCTCTTGAGCAGGGCACGAGCTTCTTGTTCATTGTTGATTGTTGCTTCAATCTGCGCTTGCCAGTTCGAACCGATATTGACAGCAAAACGAGTAGAAGTCCAAGCTTGAACAGCTATCAGGTTTCGTGAAAACGTCACAATACTAGACAGAGGGGCCGGGCTACGCAACACAGCTTGTTCCTTTCTGGAATGAAGATCCTGCTCGTCGAAGACTCGTGAGGCAAACTGTGCAAATGTCGGGAGTGAGGGTGGTGACAGTGTGTCCAGGCTTCCTAGTCTAGTGTTCGCTGTGTGCCAACTCGGATCAAGTCCGTGGTGTCCCTCTTCGACAACTTCCCTTCGATCTGAAGCCAAAGCTAACAAATCCATCAACCTGGCATCAACATCAGCCAAAGGTAAGATCTTGTTCGCAAAGCGTATAGCTGGATATTGTGCACTTGTACGCGTGGGCATGTAATAAATAGGATCTTCTTCCCCTTCGCTTGCTAGGATATTCCAAATCAACAAGTCTTTGAATTTTCGCAGTTCTTCAGGATCTCTGATAACTGTGGACGCCATGAGACGACCCAAACTTTCTTCTATGCTATGCTTCACATCTCGACCGGCGTCACATCGTAGGCTTGTAAAGAGCCAGGAGACCAGTGTGAACGACGATTGTGTCTCGCCATCAGGACCTTGGTTTTCTGAGGCTGCAAGCAGGCCAATGCTTTCATATGCTTTAGCTCGTAGTTCGACGTCAGCGGAAGATAAAGCAGATGCTGTGGGCCACCCCTGAAGTTCGATGAAGTCCTTGAGACTACCTTGTAATCTAGCAGCCACTAGTCGTATGGTGGGACTTACACGGATAGCCCACACCAAGTATGAAAACATAGCTGCCCTTAACTTACTGGCCTCAAGGCTGGTTTCTGGGTTGCTCAGCTGTGACTCGATAATGTGAACGACTTTCTCAGTTCGTGTTGTCGAGGCGCTACTCCTTGCGAGCAAATTGAGTATGCGAGTCCGTAGCTTCGGCTTTGCAACATCATATAGATTGAATGCTGCATCGATAAGGTCATCTGATTCCAGATCAAAGTTGCATTGTTTGAACATAATATCTGCTTTACTACTTGCTGTAGCGTTGGCATCGACAGAAAGAATGGTAGCAATGATGAAGCGTTCGTCGTCAGTAAAAACCGAAGTAAAGATGAAATTGGCGAGGTTGGGCACAATAGTACTTCGTGTAGCAAAGTGTTTATCGAAGACAGACTTGATGCCATCACCTGCAACAGCTGTTTGGGAAGTCTTGGGATCGTATAGCAAAAATTGTGATAGTTGGTTTGAAATGGTTCTCGACTGTTCCGAGCTGATATCGAATAAGGCTTTTATTGACTCGTCTTCCTTGCTGGCGTGCTCTGGTGGTTTCCAATGCCGCAGCGTCGTCAACAAGAAATCAATGGCAACCGTGAACATCCTCTCATCATTCCGGTCATTGGTGGTGGTCGTTATGGAGGACCTCAGAATTGCTGGCAATGCTTGAACGCCATCCTTTGGCGATAGTCTAGCCAAGCCCTGTTGGATGAAGATGATGCTAAATTGCTTGACAAATGCACTCGATGATTCTCGGAAAGTCTTTGACAAAGCCTCAGCAGGAAGCTGGATGCCTTCATCGATTTTGAGCCTCTGATTAATGTATTGACATACTTTGATAGTCAGGTTGCGGTTGCCAACATCTTCCGAGCCCAACTTCAGCACAAGTGCTGGAAGAAACTTCTGCAATATCCCTTGCAGCTTCTCACTGCTGTCGGCACTGGCGATGCGGAACTCCAGCTGCTCGATCAAGCGCTTCTCCCGGGCGAAATCCGCTGCGGCCGGCGTTGTCATTCTTCGATCCGGAATTTGATCTGTGGGTTTGTGTTATGCTTCTACACTCGCTATCGAAAGCGCATTCAAGTCGCAGGAATAAAAAGTCGCAGAAGATAATGGCTACGTTAGACAAGTGGCAAGTTGCTAGTGGCGGAAAGATCTATCGGAACAGAGGCGAAACAAAGGGAAACTGCTAACACCCTCGCTATGCAAAAGATCTATCACAAGGGGACAGACATCGACCGTTGGGACCCAAAAGAATGCATTACGCAGAGCATCAGTCGCCTGAACATGAGAACTGGGTGGATCATGGCGGATGTCGACGACGATCGTGCCAAGCATTATCTCTACGGCAGCGGAATGCGGGCAAATGTAACAAATGTTGTCAGGCACATAGAACACATCATCGGCAGCACTGTCGTGAGATCTACTCTACACATAGAGGTGTGGTTGCTGAGCCTTATGCAGACTGCCTGCCTAGGACTGTGCTTCACACTTTGTTTGGTAGTTGCAACCCATGGTATTAGTTGAGGAGTAGTGCATTTATACAATAATGATTCTGCATGGAGGTTGCTCTTGAAAAAGTCTCTAGGCCTTCGATTGCCTATCAGTTCGTATTCCTCATGATATCTCGCACAAAATCCTCTATTTGAGAGGGCGTGCCTCTATGACGATACCAATGTCGCTCAGCAGATCCCGGAAGCCTCAGCATCTCCCACAAGGACCGTCTTCATCAGGGTTCTTCCAGCAATCTCGATCAGTCGTTGTCAAATCCATGGAAGCCGCTGTACCATAACCCCTAGGTGAATATTGTAGATTGAAGAAACGAAATATCCATCACTCCACGCCTACGTTTATCGCAACCTTCTGGCTTCACGCTCAGACTCGAGCAAGCAAAGAATATCGTCAACTTTAACTGCGCGCCCCGTTAGTTGTTATCATCTGCAAAGCCACACTGTCCTACCTGGTCCTTTAACGTTTCGAATAATGCTTCGGCTTGTGTCGTCCATGAACTCAACTCTGACTTGTGTAACACCACCTCGAGAACCTAGCAGCGTCTTCTGTCAGTCTTTACTCCTACTCTTCTGCGCATTCTTTGGTTGACTAACCAGTTCTTCCCAGCACTCTGGTCACCTTGACGAGCTTGACTGGCTGTTTTGCGGCCGCGTCCATGTTGGCGAATTTAGGATTTAGATCTTGTAATTCGAAGGGAATAGGATGGAGGATTATCGAGAAGTGGAAGTCGTCGGTTTGTGTGTCGTGGTTGGTCGTTAAGCTGCCTTTTCGACTTGCGGCGCAGTTTGTGCACGAAAATCTTGGCGTTCTCAAAAATGCCAAGAAATCTGTTCAGACTTCCAAAGCGTGACGAAGCTCGGAAATGTTTCTGACTCTTCAGGTAAGTTTGCTTCGAACTCTACCTACGATTGATAGGCGAAGACTAACCGCGGTTCTAGTACCGTTCTTATCTGGCCATCTTTGATATCGCAGAAGTTGCAAATTATTTGTTCAACTCGACTTTTTCGAGCAATCACATTGGATAGACTGACCACGAGGGAGCCCCACTATAACCATCCTGAAAGCTCATCGTACAACGATAGCGCTCTATATCTCGAAGTGTCGACCCTCGCAAAGGACTTGTCGATTGTTCCCAGACTCCTACACAGCCTAATCCCAAATCAAAAGTCCTACCGACCATGGATCTAGTCAATCATCTCTCTGATCGCATGCTCTTTGCCGTTCCCAAAAAGGGCAGACTCCAACAAGCATGTCTAGACCTACTCTCCGGCTCAGATATCCAGTTCAAGCGCGAGAACCGACTCGACATTGCCCTGGTCAAAAACCTTCCCATAGCCCTCATTTTTCTGCCTGCCGCCGACATCCCCACCTTCGTTGGTGAAGGAAAAGTGGATCTAGGCATCACAGGCATCGACCAAGTAGCCGAACATGACGCTCAACTTCCTTACCAGGAAACATCCAATGTCGAACAAATCCTAGATCTCGGCTTCGGCAGATGTAAACTCCAAGTCCAGGTACCCGAAAAGGGCGACATCAAGGACGTCAAAGAACTCATCGGCAAAAACATCGTCACGAGCTTCACGGCCCTGACAGAAGACTACTTCGCGCGTCTGGAAAGCGGCCGAAGCCGCAAAGAGAACATTAACGGCGCCTCATCGCCCGTGCCCAACCTCCGAACAAAAATCAAATTCGTCGGCGGCAGCGTAGAAGCAGCCTGTGCTCTAGGCGTAGCCGACGGCATCGTCGATCTCGTCGAGTCGGGCGAAACCATGCGGGCCGCCGGCCTCTGCGCCATCGACACAGTCGTCGAGTCCACCGCCATTTTGATCAAATCCAAGACAACCTCTAATCAGAAACTCGTCGACCTTGTTGCTGCGCGTATCAGGGGCGTGATACAAGCACAGCGGTACGTGCTGTGCACTTACAACATCCCTCGAAGCAAATTGCACGAAGCGACGAAGATCACTCCGGGCAAAAGAGCGCCCACGATCATGAGTCTTGAAGAGCAGGATTGGGTTGCCATAAGCGTGATGGTTGAGAAGAAGAATCTGGCGACTGTCATGGATGAGTTGACGGACTGTGGGGCGACGGATATTCTGGCTACAGAAATTGTGAATTCAAGGAGTACGGCATG
Source organism: Neophaeococcomyces aloes (assembly GCA_022813445.1). Taxonomy (NCBI): domain Eukaryota; kingdom Fungi; phylum Ascomycota; class Eurotiomycetes; order Chaetothyriales; genus Neophaeococcomyces; species Neophaeococcomyces aloes. The sequence goes on along the minus strand of JAKLMK010000043.1, from coordinate 154,199 downwards.
AATATGTCCTGAGTTTGTGCTACATAGAATAAAATCGTATATAGACTTCGTTTAATGTGCTCTTTATGAATTCTAACCGGTGTTTGCTATGGCAGTCAGGTGTCCATGCTTCCTGTCTACTTTCCGGGCCCGACGATGATGCTGGTCTGACGAGTAAAAGGTACATGTCTCTTCCATAGACCGTATCCCTGTTCGAAGGCTCGTTAAAATGGACTGTTGTTCCGTGTTATCCTGTCGTGCTTGAGTGAAAAATTGCCGGAGCCGAACACGGACGACCGACGGACTCGCGTGGGATCAGAAGGACATGTGCAACATGACGTAAGGCTGGGCTTATTAATTTATTCGTCATTCTTCAATTGACACTTGAAACACTTAATATTACAGTTTATGAGGTTACTAGTATTGCACTGCGTCTTCTACTCAATGTGAAGCTTTCCACTGCAAGACTTGGTCACTCCGTCAACCAATGTAGTCAACACCAAAACCGTACCTCACCGTGTCTCGAACCAATCGACAAACGCTGGCTATACACTTGAGATGTCTTCAACCAAAACGTCACATGCAGCGGTTACGCCTGTTATCGAGTCGCTGTTCACTCGGGTTATACTCACACCACTCCTCTTCGTCTCTTTCATCTTCTCGCTTTTCTTGGTCGACAAGAGCACATACTCAAACAATTTCAATGATCATTACTCCTTGGCCGAGTATTCTCATTCGCACCAGCGCAAGCTCGCCAGGCGAGAGTTGGAAGATGCTTTCCATATAAGAAATCGCGTCGTTGCTGCGCTCTGTGTCTTCGCTGGTATTGGATTTGCGTTCGTCGGCTGGAGTGGGAGCAAGATGTGGTATGCAATGTTTCCTGGCACCAGTTGTGCATAGCTGGGAGGTCACGTTGTTGAGAGTCTTGATTCTGATTCAGCCACAACATTCATGGTATCAGCTCAATTGAGGGGGCCATACATTAGACTGAGGTTTGGTGGCTTTGGTAACGAACTTTGACCCAACTCCACCACCTGATGCATCTTTCGACCTTCTTTGCGCAAGCAGTACAGATACTGTCGCTGCTGTGCAAGTTTTTCTTATTGTACATCTCTTTTTGAGACCAGTAGAATTTGTTTAGCTTGGCTTGCTCACTTTTCAGGCGCATCTGGCAGCCTTTCTATCACGTATTTCCCTCTGGCAACACTCATAATAGGTACACCGGGCACCTTTCGAATTCGTCGTTTCAAATCTCGATCGTTCGTCGCAACGATGTAGATTTTATGTCGTTGTACTCGATCAACGATACAGTCATCGGCATAGACACCCTTGTGACCACATTTTAGCCGCTCCCATCTTTCGTCTCTTGCTATCCTCAAAGCAATTCTGTACTTCTGGCCCAGCTTCTCCAACTCTGCCATGACACAATCTGAAATGATAGGGATGCATTTAGCGTACAAGCAGTCCATCATGGTTGGTAGCATCTCAAGTTTCTTTTGAACTGTATGTGAGAGGAAGTTGGTATCGACGAGGACATTGTATGGTGGTACAAGCGCGGTGTTGTATTGGAAGAAGAGAGCCGAAGAGACTTGAGGCACTTCTCGTATGACTTCGTCGTCCTTCTTTTTGCCTTCTGTTTCAGCTTTCTCTTGATTCTTCTTTAATCGAGCATCTCGCTGCCCAATGATTCGTTTGACCGTCGCAAACTTCCGAGTCTTCTTCTGGACACCCATTGCGAAGCTGAAGAGGATGGGATGCTTAAGAAAGCAGCCGAATCAGTGGATTGTAAAGTGAGAACGCAGACCAGAATGAATTTGGAAGAAAATTGGCCGGCGATTAGATAGTGTCAAATAATCGCCGAAGTGGCTGCAGTGGGTACCAGGATCTGTTGGCAGTTGGCGCGGCGTGAACAGGCACTCAGCCACGATGCTTTGTGACAGGTTAAGGGGTCGCTAAGCAAAACGCGTAACCGTTCTCAGCAAAGTCCAAAAGCAACCTGACCACCATTTTCATCCTGCGCCTTGCACCCTCACATTACAATCCATTTCCATTCTTTTCTTATTTGCTTTCTGCTTGTCAGCCAGTCCTTCCTTTTCAACTCCATTCGACAATTAGAAACTGGACGGTCGCTCATTTTACGCTGTGTAGCTGTCATCTCGGGTAACGACATGTCTTCAAGCGCCTCCTCCGACTCTGCCCAGGCTACATCCGCCGCCTCGTCCTCCGGCGATCAGAACCTAAGTAATGTGCTTGGATCAATAAGCCAGTCAAGCACGAACACCGCGTCAGCGACACAATCCTCAGCATCGTCAGCGTCGTCAGCTTCAGCGTCTTCAGGATCCTCAGGATCCTCAGGATCATCATCAGCAAGCCCAACATCAGCGACTGCTTCTTCCACAGTAAGAAGTGCGCAGACAACAGCATCCTCTGCCTCATCTTCGTCCATATCCATAACCAGCGGTGCCGTAGTCACCCTAACCGACCTCCCCACCCTCTCCGGTGGCTACAGCTATCCGGCCCCAACCGTACCACCCATGGCGAATGCGCCATATCTACAGAAAGCGAACGTGCCTGAGAATTTCGTCTTTATCATTGTTGGAGCCGCCATCGCGTTCGTCGCCCTTATCATCATCGCATGGCGTGTATTCACGTCTTGGTCCATCAACCGCAGGTTCCAAAGGCATGATGGAGGTTTTGCTGCACACCACAGAAGCACTGCATACACATCACTGGCGGACAGCAAGCAGAAACAGCATATAGGATCTTCTCACGATATGAAGGACCTAGGCAAACTGCCAAGGAACTTCTCCAACGTTCCCAGCTTGTTCTTTTCACCAACTGCAGAGGTTGCACGACATTCGATGAGACAGCCGAGCAGCAGAGCTGAATCACACCAGCACCTACCAGCAGGCCATTATCGGGACGCTAGTGACAGTGCACGATAATTCCAGGACTCCTGCCTGGTGAAGCGATGTTGTTTTTGAGTGAGCCTTCAATTGGTGTTTAGCGATGGTGGTTCGCCACGTAACTGGACTTACGTGGTCAGCAGTTCTTCCCAGTTATGTATTCATGGTATCATGAACGGCGTTCGGGGTTTCCTGCTCGTAGAACTTCCTTAGTGCCCGGGGTTTAGACAATATGAGCAATATGGTAATCCATTCTTTGTGGTGGTGAGCATATTCAATCCTTCGCTGCTATTAAGTATTTCTTACTATCAATGACTCTAGTTATGTAACATAGATTCGTTTCTAGAGTGTTAATCTCATCCTCGTTCATATGTTCTATAATGATGCCCAAATTGTTATTATTTGCCTGGGATGTGTATTACGTGGTAATCTGTGGAAGCTTGGGAATATGTGTTTGGAGAGTGCACGCCACGGTATATGTTCAGATGATATTGGTGATTTTATTCAGAGCTACTGTGATACGTTCCAACTCTGAGAGGAAGTAGGAAGGCCTTTCTGATTTACACAATGTACTTGGACTAAACGTCGTCGAGAATAAATGATCCCTATCAGAAGTCCCGGAGATCGGTAACGAGCACAATCAACTGATATTCGTCTCGGTGGTCGCATACTTATCTGATTGTGAAGCACACCATAAACAAGACCCCCGAGCTCGGCTAAGATCAGCATTTTCATCTCGATAGCTTGCTGTTTCTTCGACACTACCATGGCAGCATCAGCTTCACCCACAATCCATGACCCGATTGGCGAACCACCACCAGCGCTTCTTCGACGACTCTCGTTAGGATTCCAAGTCTGGGCCTTTAAAGGCCTCTTCACTTGTGCTTTTCCGGTGGTGAAATGGATGTACCCGTCAAGGTTCCAACCGTTTGCGCCGACATACACCAAGAGATACGACGTGCGGCCTTCATCCGAGTGTCGTGTGTTCATTCCGTCAAGTTACAAGTCAGGAGAGAAATTACCTTTGGTAGGTCAAGGATAATTAACATGAGAGCTGATCTGCCTACCCCACGTCAGGGCAAGCTGATGCTCAAGCCGCTACGTTGCCAGACAAAAGGCTTCGTCGTATGACTACTGAAGAATATAGCTAATAAACTATTGTAGTACATCGATATCCATGGCGGCGGCCACACCATCTGCGAGCCTCAATTGGATGATCCACTGTGCCACTTTCTTTCGAACAAGCTTGGCTATGTGGTTGTCAGTCTTCAATATCGGCTGGCTCCATCTTGGCCGTTTCCTTATGCAGTTGATGATTGTATAGAACTGTCTTTAGCAGTACTGAAGGACTCCGATTTGCCAATCGATCATGGCCGCGTCGCAATGGGTATGTTACAGGCTCATTCCGGAACCTTACTAAAGGACTTTTTTAGGTGGTCAGTCGGCTGGCGGTAACCTTGCCTTGGCAGCAGTGCAAGACCCTCGACTGCTGCCTCAGATAAAGGCGCTGGTTCCCATCTACCCTGTAGCTGATTACTCGAACAAGTACGCTGGCGACTACAGGGACAGGCCAGCAGACAGTACAGGACGAGGTGCAAAGAAAGACATTTTACGGTCAATGTCTGATAGTTTCAGGTGGGCGTATGTGCCATATCACCAGGACCGCACAGATCCAAGGCTCAGTGTCATCTACGCAAATCGATCATCACTTCCAAAGTCTATATTTTTCATCACTGCACAGTACGATAAACTCTGCCACGAAGCTTGTCAGATGGCTAAGATGCTTGCTGGCGACACTGGTTTGCGGGAGGACGAAGCTTGGGATAGAAATGGCATAAAGTGGGAGAGGGTATCTGGTGCAATGCACGGATTCGTGGAACAAGACTGGAAACGTGGATCTGAAGACAAGTCGAACCCCTGGCCAGAACAGATTGAAGGTCTGCTCACGAGAGTCTCAGTATGGTTGGAAGCTGTGTTCAGTGAAAGAGGTACACCGGGACATGGTTAATGTACCAGCATCGTCTAGGCTGATAGCTTGTTGAATTTGGAGAATGCTAGAGCATAACATTCCGGAGGAGGCAACATGCCTAACACTATGAGGCTGAACATGGAGTCTCTACAGTACGTGGCCGGCGTTGATGGTGCCTGATCCACAAGCGATCAAAGGAATGACGATTGTTATACTTGTACTCCTTTAGTCTTCCTTGGTCGAAGTTGTATAATTTCTGGATCATAATAGAAATGTAAATGAAGTCCTTTCGGTGTGACGAATAAGATACAATTAATTGCTTGCCCGTTGAGGAAGAATTATCGCTCATCAGGTCAGATTAATTGTGCCTACTGGCAAACATATCAAACACGGATTTGTACATATTGATGCAAACTGTCTGAACCGTTTGTCTGCACTATTGTCATACCTCTAATCAAGAACGTGTTCAGCTCCATGCCGCGGAAATTTCTCTTCCTCACAATGCCGGGGTCATGCAAAGTCAAAGCAATCTCTCAAGAGGCACTGTCCTCATCATATCTGGAGCCGCCGCGATAGTGCTGTGCTGTTTGACCTACAAATATGTCTTGAGTAATGACCATGGTCAGACTGACATCAAATTGCATCGCAGGAATGCTGTTCGTCGCGTACGACCTCGGAGACGCTGGCGACGCGGTTTTCAGGCCACCGAGTTAGACTATGATCCTGCCGTTCGAGCCCTAGAACATCTGGCGCACCACGAAGAGTCAGGAGAAGGATACGGATTGTATACCAACCGATACTATGTTAGCAGTGAGGTATTGGACGCGCACAGGGATACATTCGTCCTCCTGCCTTCGAGATTGAACTCTATTCATCAGACGATCGTGCAGAACATGAACCTATCGCCTGGCGTTGCCAGCCAATTGAAGCTTCATATTCATACAGTGTTCGTTGGCAGCTTTCTGAATGAAGAGTGGCCTCGCGGGTACCTCATTAATGGTGATATTGATGACTTAGCGGAGAGCATGAGCGCAGTCATCCACCCAGTGACGTTCCGAAAATGTGCCAAAGCTTTCGACCAGGATGGCTACGTTATGCAGATGGACTACGAATGCTTAGAAACAACAAACGAAGCTGGGCCCTTCGACATCCGTGATGACGATCTACCAGCTGACGAAACGGCACCGACGATGTCTGCAACAGAGCTTAGCGGTCAACTCGCAACTGCCGGAAGGTGGCCAGATGTTGAGGAGGAGCCAGGTCAAGGGCAGAACGTGTTAGACCTTCTTTACCGCATTGGCGAGGAACAAGCTAAGAGAAGTGGTTATCAGCACCGTGGTGTTGAATGCAACGGTTGTGCCATGCAGCCAATTCGAGGTGTCAGATACCACTGCGCGAATTGCTGGGATTATGATCTCTGCGAATCTTGCGAAGCTCAGCAAATTCACCATAGAACCCACGTCTTCTACAAGATACGCATACCAGCTCCAACCCGGGGTCAGATCAAGCTCGTGCAGCCGAGGTGGTATCCTGGGGATCCTAATGCTTGCCCAGAGTCCGTTCCAATGACATTAAAAGAGACACTCCTTAAAGAGACCGATTTGGACCGCCAAGATCTCGATGCACTGTACGATCAATTCAAATGTATCGCAGGGCACCTAGTACCTGAAGATCCACACGGCGTCGGATTGGCTATTGACAGAGATGGTTTCCACAGGTATTTTACTACGACAACGGCTGACCGACCTCCCAAGCCGAATCTTATCCATGACAGGATTTTCGCCTTCTATGATCAAGACAACGATGGACTGATATGTTTCTCTGAGTTTGCTCGAGGTATGGCGGAGCTTGCCAACAATACCAGCCGACATGCACGAATACATAGACTCTTCAGGGCCTTCGATTTGGATAGAGATGGGTTCGTCGACCGCAAGGATTTTATTCGAATGCTACGAGCACATTATGCACTAAACAAGGAGTTGGCTCACGAGATTATATACGCAAGAGAAGACGCAGTCCTGGCTGACGATGAGACTCGAGACGTGATCAGAGGGAACAATCCAATCAGCGCAGCATTTGGAGGCAGCCACTTCGCTGGCCACCAATCCAGACAAGGCATTGGCAAGCATGTCAACACAGACGGCGATTTTGTTTGGGACAAAATCTACAATGAGATCCTACGTGACGACTCTGAAATGACTGGCAATCGAGCAGAAGCAATAGCACGACATGCATCAGGCGGACATACTTTACTCGAAACTACAAATCCTGAAAGCCTCCGAGCTTCGCGAGACGAACCGATCATTGCTACCTTCCAAGATTATTTCATGTTCGAAGATCAGGACGCACGTGATGGCGAGGAAGCTTTAGCAAGTGTTCGAGACGACGTTGGGCAACTTAGGAACGCTGAGCAATGGCCGCACCAGGGAACGCAGGGGGTGGATGTGGTCCAGGCTTTGGGAGCAGATGTGCCACTTGATGATGTTCTAGATCCTTTGGACCGTCAGCGAATCTGGTTTGCTCAGCGTCAACGTGAGTACAACAAAAACAAGAAAGAACTTCTCGAAATTGAACATGATGCTGTGGAGCAGAGATGGGAAAGAAGGCAGTTCTACTTGGATAAGGACGAGGGTTTTGCTGATCCTAACTTCGGAAACGATATCGAGCACAAGGACCATATTCAGATCGAAACCACAGCACCTTGGCCGCAGTCAAGCATGGGACGGTTATCGCTGAGATCCCAATCATCCTTGGAAGTTCGAGGTGAAGACAAAGTGGTGGATACTGGGGACGAAGATAAGACAGACATCTCCTCCATGATGTCTTCACATGACAGGCTCGACAAGCAATGGATTGGTATCGATCCCAGCGACCCCGATCGGGAAGTCGGGCAAGAGATTATTTACGAAGCTGTTCAAGAAGCGTTTATGGAAATGTTGGACCACTTTTTCAAAGACAAGGAAGATAAAGCCATAATGTCGTCCCGGACCCGTCGCGGCCGCGAGAGGTATGCTGAAGAGCTGCAAAAGTATGAAGAATCTCTACGCCTCGATGGAGCTAACCCAGAAGAGGTTTTGAGGCATGAAAACCAAATACGTACCGAAGCTCTACGAGTAGGCCACGATTTCATTGAACGTTGTGACCAAGAAAGGGAGGAGCGTCGAGTTATGGGAGGGGCCAAGAGTGATGATTCGGCATCGGATGTTGGTGAAGAGCAAACACGACCAGATCCAACGTTACCACAAAATCGACCAGACGAAACTGATGAAAGACATAACACAAAGCAAGACACTGATATTCAGTTCGATGTGTATGGACAATCATACTCAATCAACACCGTAGTGCTCCCTTGGTGGCGTGATCTGAATTTGGTTGACCAGGAAGCAAAGGAGCGCAATGGGTATGGCAAGCTCAGTCTTGACGAGTTCAAGGCGAAGCTGCGGCAAAATGTGAACGGGATTAAGGATGACATAAGTACAAACGACGAGGAGCACGAATTCTGGGAGGCCAAGGCAGACCTGGGGAAATTCAGCTTCTTGTCCTCATGGCTCGAAATGGCCTCGTTCTAATGTTATTGAGCGATTCATTGTACAACATATAATGATACCCCTGTACAACTTAGGGTCTGACGGAGAAGCATGATAATCGTGAGGTGGTCAAGGTGGTGTTCCGAGGTAGTACAGTGAAATGCAATAATGCTTTTAACTTGCCAATGAGTCGATCAAGGTACTCATTTCTGATCTGAATCTTTAATCGCAAAGCGGACCTAGCCGGAGGAGGTCATGAGATCGGCAAACATGTGCTTCGTCCATGTGCAATACTGCGCAGCTGACCGATCTGTGCTCAGACAAATTGCGGGGTTGACTGGATCTAGTCCAAGATAATTGACAAGGATTCTCTGCCTGTTGTGGCAGGCTACAATGACTGCCACCAAGCAGAAATTGACAAAAAGTCCATTGGTATGATACAAATAGTATGCAACATATCGTGGTGGTTTCGACACGGATACAAAAGCTTGCGGATGTCGTTAATGTTAAGGGCCAAGGCGTGAAGAGGAGAATCATGGATGTTTGTTGCTGAAACACACCGAAGCCTATTTGAATGATGATTTCATAGGTAGGTAGCTATCTTGGATCCATTTTGTGCCTCTCGCCAGTTGTTGTACCGGGCACAACACCAACGGCAACTCCAGTACAAGTCATTGCTCTGCACTTGCAACATCAACAGAGTTGGCGTGACAGCGAATGCTACTTACAATCATCAGACCTCCCATGCTGTCTCATTCCGCCAAACACTTCCCAGTCATTCTGTAGTTTTATCATATCAGTTGCAAGAATGGGAGGTCGGTACGAAGCCATGCTTGGCGATGTGAGGACTGTGGCTTGAGTAGCACTTGGTGGCCAAAACAACAGTACGAAAAATCCACTGGAGCTTTACAATTGGACCGACAACTGGAAAAAGCAGACATGCTCTTGCAACTTTGGCGGCTAGTACGTCACTTTGGAGCGTGAAGACTGATGCCTGCCAGCTCTGCTTGCCCCCAATACCTTCAAGGCGTGCGCAAGCATGCGGCAAGCTCTGCCTAAGCTCCGTTCGTAGCCCCGCAACCTCGACTTTTGGCTTGGTGATAGGATTTTGCACGAGGTGAGAAGGAGCGTGCAAGTCGCCAGCACCCAGTCAAGCAGGTTCAAGTTGCATCACTAGCCCGCCCCTCCGTGTTTGACACTCCACCGTCTTGTCAAAGCTGGATGTCTCTTGTTCTGCTTTAACATTGCTGCCTTCTCTGCTCTTCTACATCTCTCATCCTCAAGTATCTGCTTGATTGTCTTCCATTTCCATCCTGCTGTATACAGAGAATCTCAATGATTGTCGACGCAAACATGATGAAGACTGCTACGAGCTCTGTTGTAGCTCCCATCCCAACTATTATACCGGGCCCTGATGTCGTGTATCAGAATAGCACCGATGTTGGCACTCGAACCCTCTGGTAAGAAAGCTCATTTTGATGCCACTACTAGATTCTTCTAACTCGTGAATAGGGTCGTCTGCGTTCTGATGGGTCTTTCATCACTGGCATTCTATGGCATGGCCTTCCGAGTTCCAACTGTAAGTGTTACTGTTATCAGTACAACTACATACTGACCATAGCTATAGAACAAGCGACTCTTCCACATCTTGACTGCATTCATTACAACCTTCGCTTTCCTCTCGTACTTCGCCATGGCCACTGGTGACGGTACCAACTACAACAAGCAGGTTGAGACAGTCAGCCACAAGCACGGTCTACCAGACACTGAAGAGATTACATACAGACAGGTCTACTGGGCACGTTACGTCGACTGGAGTGTTACTACTCCACTTCTGCTTCTCGACCTTGCCTTGTTGGCTGGACTCAATGGTGCCAGTATTCTTGTTGCCGTCGTTGCTGACATCATCATGATTTTGACTGGTCTCTTCGGCGCATATGGCAAGAATGATGGTCAGAAATGGGGCTGGTACATTTGGGCTTGCATTGCCTACCTTGTCATCGTCTACCAAATTGCTGTTGGTGGCCGAGCCACTGCTGCAAACAAGGACAGCAAGACCAAGGCTTTCTTCGGCGCTATCGCTGGTTTCACCTTCGTCCTCTGGACTGTCTACCCAATGTAAGTTGGAGCATCAACTGTTTCATGATGTTGAGCTAATCATGTTTCCACAGCATCTGGGGTCTTTCCGAGGGTGGCAGAGTTGTCAGCGTTGACGCCGAAATTATTGGCTACGCTATTCTCGATATCCTTGCCAAGCCAGTCTTCGGCTTTTGGCTCCTCTTCACCCACGACAGCATGTCCAGCACCTCTCCTTCGCTTGAGGGGTTCTGGACTGAGGGATGGGGCAACCAGGGAGGCATCCGAGTTGGTGATGACGATGAAGCATAGATTCACGTCACTAACCGAAATCAGGTTGGCGATGACTAAATGTCGAACCCTCCTCGATCGCCGCACTCGCAATGATTCAATGCCAATAACTCAGCCAGCCACTGATGGTATTGGAAAATTACCTGAAATCATCGACAACTTTGCATTTCGCAGTACTGCTACTCGAGCAGTGCTTGAGTGTAGTGTGGAATATTGCAGGCTTAGGTCAATTCTCACGGCCGAAGACGTCTCCAGAGCACTTGGACTTGTAGGAGCTGAGTATTAAAGACATCACGTTATAAAGTATGGATAATGGGTGTTCGGTGCCTATTCTGAACTCGATGAATAAATAGCTTAAATCAATGCTACTCATTCTTCTATGCATCATGCAATATGCGTTTGAAATCTAAAACTGAACACTATCTGAAGACTTGTTCGTGTCCGTCAGTGTGCGTGTCCAAAAACTTCAATCAAGTTGGTCTGTTAATTCTTTGCACGATCCTGTCCTAACCTTTGTTTCTGACGCCTTGCATGATAGTTGTGTCCAAGCAATCCGTTTCGCAATGAGTGCAATTCTGGGCGTGTACACTAATAGTAAAGTAACCGAGAGTGGAGATGTATTTCTGCCTACACTGGCAAATTCCGCATGTGCACCCCCGACCGCGAGCCTCCACCGCGAACTCCAATCTTGTCGCAGGACTGCGCCTCTTCAGCCCAAACAATTATCTCACTCCATTGCATGATCAAGCAGCCAGATGGCCCTTATCTAACGACACGCATATCATGGTATTTACAAGATTTTGAGTCACGAATTTCGGAGAGTATACGACTCTTCACGATAAAATGCATTCACACACAGCAACTGCTGACGACGAAAACATTGGCCGGCAGGAAGTGTTGTCCTCTCACCATACTTCAGGGCAACGGTTTAGCAGATCCGATGTACACTTCCCATTGACAGTACCTCGGAAGCGCAATCCTTCAATACCTCTTCTCATGCATTCCCAGACAGAAGACGGCCAGAGCAGTGGCGTCCCGAAGATAAGGCCAAGCAGCAAACATGATTTCGACTATTCAGTAAGTCGGCCGGCAGCATTAGGCGCTGAGCGAGGGGAGGAAAAGGCGGAAGGTCCGAGCCACAGTATCAACCATCTGCAAGAGTCGCGACATACAAACATTCAGGACTTGCCTGAAGAGATACAGAAGAGGATACTGGATTACATATTTGGCGATTTGAGACCTGTAAATGCCACCTCGACGTCGACTGGATTATCCCACAGAATGCGACATCCACGACGCAAAGCTGTCTCGGAGCTTGCCTTACTATCTCAAGACATGCGCATTATGGTGCAGCAGCGAATTTATCGACACATCAAGATCAAGGCGACGAAGGAAGGTCTACGATTGGCAACACACTGGTTCAGTGACCACCCGCACCTAGCATACTACGTTCGCCATATCGAATATTGGGTACCTGTCTGGGGTGACAAGATGATTTCTCTCCACACTTCGCAGCACCCGTTACTGTACGACCTTCACGATGGTGGTCCACTCATTGGACATGACGCCCCAACCTTATCGTTCAAATTGTCAACATCATCAGCCTCACTTTCTCAAATTTTCGAACATCTTGGTCAACACTTCCCCAAGGTGAGCATTTTCACACTGGAAGGTGGTCACTGTAAGAATTCAACTAGGATACAGCACTTCTTGCCAAATTTGTTTAGTCAGCAAATGTCCAAGCATCTCAGAATACTGCCTAACATCCGGGTGTTTGCCATGAGAGGTGCTTGGAACATAATGCGAAATTACGATGATTGGAATAGCATTCAGGAAGCTCTCCCGTGCCTATCTGAATGGCATTGTGGTTATGCGAGACCAAGACCAGAAGCATACAACACCATCAACGAGATCCTGTTACAGCTGCCGCTTGGCTTGAGGCATGTAGACATCAGCCTTGACAGTATGTTCTCCAAGGACGATACGGTACTAGGATCCAGTCCGTCTACCAAGAGCCATCATATTTGTGAACAGCTGGGCCGCATAGCGCCACAACTCGAGTCGCTAACCTACACCGGCAAGGTATGCGAATGCTTCTGGAGTGCAGCGTTAGAAGCTGTGGAACGTGACAAGTTAACATCAAACAAGCTGAAGTGTCTCGATATCGTTGTCAAGAGTTGTTGCCGGCGGCGCGTCAAGAGCAGAGACTTGGTGACGGGAGATGTTCTCGTTGAAGAGCTTGGTGGCATAATGGCAGACGGTGCTGGAATTGGGAACCTTGTGTTCATCAACGCCTTCGAACGCTTAGTTATGGGTGCATTGGACGGAATGGCGAGCATATCGTCTCTATCTCATGTTAAGATCAGGTACATCGATCTTGACAGTCCTTGTCAACAACTAAATCCTTATTGGCACGTCGAGAACAACGTTGTCACTGGCATCTGGAATGACCGGATTGTGGAGAAGCTTACTGAAGTCCGTCCGAAAATGCAGTACGAGAAGCTTGAAGACGGCATAGGCGGTGAAAACAGCAATGCTGCGAAGAAAGATGATGATCCATTTGAATGGACAAGATCAAACAACGTGGCAGGCATACCTAGCTCTTCTGGTGGTGTGAACGCTCTTTATCCAAGAACGATCCCGAAAAGCATCAATACTAGCAGTTATCGTGTTATTGCCGAGGCGAGGACGTCGTGATGAGAGTTGGTGTCTGGGATCAAGCGTGTTCTACGGAGTATGTGTGAAGGTAAATGTCTGGATTACAGTACGAGTCGTGGAATGTCTTTGAGCGTGCAATTTGTCGCATAGCGTAGTGAATGGATTTAAATTGGCGCAGGAGTTGACAAATGATGGATGAAGCGATATGGAGGACAAATCGGAAAAAGCTGTGTCTCTCATTACTTTGCAATAGGCTACTGTACGCCGCAATTCGCATTGATTATGCCAACCAGCTGGTATTTGAAGAAGTAAATGTCCTGTACAGTACCGCTCGACAGATTTCCATGCCTGTGCTCGATACTAACTCAGCTCGTTTGAAGCGTTGCTTCGAGACCTCTGTAGTCCTTGCGACCACCAAACCCTGTCCCTGCCATGTCGATAATCTTGTGCCAAAGGAGTGAATCAAAACCCTTTCCTGCGGCACCGGCGCCTCTTTGGCTTGCATTTGATTGAACCCCGTGCCGGGGAGCAGCTGTGCCGCTTTCTCGTATCGTGTATGCGCGTGCACCTGTGAAGAGTGCTTTTTCTCTAAACTGCACCATTTGTGGTAACCTTCCACATTCTGCCGAAGAATGGCTGCAATCGAGTCTATACCTTTGAAATCATGCAGCTACCACGAAACCGGTTCTTGCCCTCTTTCTTATTGATGACTACTCGAGCCGTTAATCGCTTCCATAGCGTACGGTTGGCCACTTCAATCACATGAGTCGTTGCTCCTGCAGCTCCAAGCCAGCCGCGAACTCCAAGCTTGACGCTAATAACTTTAGCCTGGAAGGTGTCCTGGCCGTCCTTTCCAGTTTCCCTGCCAGTGGTCAATTACCAGGGCGGTGTATACCTAGACCTACCGGTGCTGCAATCTTCTGCTTTTATATGCCAGTGACCAGAGGAAACTTGGATGCTGCAAACGTGAATGCGTACTGATGCACATCGTCGCAGCAATCATCGCTTTCAGAAGCTCCTGCTCATGGAAAGCCGCCCAGCTTCCTAGGGGATCGTCGCTCAAGTCTTCCCATGGCCATGATCCTGGATCCAAGTATCCCTTCCCCGATTCGATCGTCGGAAGCATAACCTCGACTAAGGAGACACCAATATTTTGGTCCAACGATCTTTTCAGTGCCGCAAAAGTCGTGCGGCGTTAGCTTCTCTCCTTAGACTGGATCCTGACGTTTGGTACCACCATTGTCGTCACAGCTTTGAGTAACTTCTTCATTGGGAAATACTCCGCTCTTCGAAAATAGTCTGGCTTCAACTGTCGTTTCTTCTCGTAACAACTGCACGATAATTGAAAGAGAGTTGCAGCATGATACTTCTTGGTGTTTTTACATACACCGAGGCATCAGATGACAACAAGGTTTTCGTCCGGGACAACTGCTTCGATGTCACTGAAGATTCTTGGTGAGGATGCAACGCGAATGCTGCAAATCTTGAGCCAATCAAACTGTATTTGTACAAGCCATTCGGGTACAAGGTGAAGTCACGGTCGCTTCGAAAGAGAGCCGCGAACGCTCGCTAAGTACTATAGTCAGGTGTGCAATATGCACGTCGTCTACAGCATTTCACATCACATGCAGGCAATTGTGCATGAAGCTCAAAGCGAAAAGTTACAACGTGGCTCCTTTCAAGGACAGCCTCTCACTTCCGGTCACTGAAGATCATGAAGATCCTACGCCACCTCTTCGCCGTACTGCACGAGCTTCGTATCGTCCTAGAAAGTCGACTCGTAACTGCAAATTCGTTTTACAACCAACATCAATTTCACGTCGCCGTCGTCGACGAAATGGAAATTGAGCTCAGCTATGGGATGACGCCAACATCTTTCTAAGCGCTGATGACAACGCATCGATCGTTAAATCGTGCGATGGTGAAATGCAATTGGCTGTAAAAATGCCGAAGGAAAACCATGAACCCAGAAAGCACGGGAAGTCAGAACATTTGCAGCGACCCTCTAAGCGCCCGGCTGCTGACTACCAGGGTCATTCAAGCCAATCATAGCAATTCTGTACTGCTGCTCTCAAACACCGACGTTATTGGGGACTTCAACTAGCGTATGCCGCCGCGGTTCCAAAGCTGCGGAATGCATGTGGCCCCACTAGTAAACCAATCACCCGCTGATCAAGTTACAGAATATGTTGCCGCTTTTAACTGTACACCCTTTTTCAACTTCGAGACGAGTTTCATGTCTGTTTGTATAAGGAGGTCTGCTCTTATTTGGCTGTAACCAAAGCAAAGGAGAAATGTAACGCCAACTCCTACACCGTCTGAAGCAACGCCAGATCATGCTGACCATTGCCTCCATCAATTTCGAGTTCTTTCTCAAAGCTCGAAACCTGTCACTTTGTCATGTTCTTGCCAGTTCAAAGCAGGGAAACAGACATGATTGGCTGAATCTGCACCACCACCACCAACGAAATACCAATCAACACGCCTTATCCGCCAAACACTGACTAACAGTGTAAACCAGCTGACTGCAACATCCAGCCCATACATGTACGTGTAATATTGAGTAGCCAAAAAGCAAAGCATGAAAAGCAGATGTACTGTACTATACACTTTTTGTCCAACCCACCACAGCTTTCCGACCCTCTGATTCGTCCACCCGGCGCGTGCGCCTTCGTCGAATCATAGGAGTGGAGGCCTACTGTACAGTACAGCTGCACTGACCATCAACCTTATGTACTCTGTCTACTGTATGCACAGTATGACCTTCCTTCTTGTCGCCGACGAATCAGAAATAGTGCCGTGACTTAGGAGCTGTACTGCGCAGCAACACATCCTGGTATGAGTGCTGGTGCCTAGCACACCGGTTGTAAATTGGAATACTAAGGTACCTACCTACCTACTTACCGTAAGTATGCATATAGATGATAGATGGTGTGATGAGAAGTGACCGTGACGTGCACGCTACAGTCAGTACCTACAGCCATAGGATAAGAGCAGACATCAGCACCTAAGTACTCTACATATGTAGGCAAGTATATACGTGTACCTAGCTATATACTTCAATGCTCATTATGGGCGTGCATATTTTGTGCTGCATCCAGTCAATCGAGAGAAAAACCTTGGTGTGTGAATGATAGGTATAACAGTAGTATCAGTAAAGTGCAGGCCATAGTTCCAACATAACATAATCCAATCTGTAGTTTCTTGATGCGGGTAGACGCGTATATTCATGGCCATACGCCTACTTGGTATGTGGTTGGCCAGGCATTATCGTGTCAGCTTAAAAGCTTGTAGAGTTGTTTGTGTCTTAAGTATGCATGAAGAGGATAAGAAGTAAAGGTTTGAATACCTCATTATAAACAACTAAAGCCTCTTGACAATAGTCTTTGCTAGATAGATAGCTAAGAAAGAACATTTCTAGCTAATTGAGATTTGGCTTTTGCAGCAACATACAGTAGATTCAGCGTGCCTCTCCACTCTTTTCATTCTGCACCGACCTCTTAGCCATAACTTCTGTTCAGAACTCCAAGACCACCACTACACTTCTGCCAGAACCGTGCTATAAGACCAATAACAATATAAAACATCAAATTGCCTCCCCCGGTACCACCCATGACAATAATGAAAAAACAGAAATGAACTTGTTGAGGCCGTGCATCGACCGTAAGCATATCCGGATGCTTATATTGCCCAACGTATTTCGGCAATGTTGAACTCCGTCAAGCGCCTGCCGCTGGTATCATAGTTTTGATCATACCTCGTGAATGAAATCAACTTTCGTGAAAGAAACTTCTGCGTGCTTATGGTGCTCAAAGGCTTTGTGACAAGGTTATGTTATCCTGGTGACGATGGGAAACCAGGCACCTCCAATGCATGTGGAGCACAATAGCAGATAAAGTTGCTGAGCGATGGCAACGACTCTGTGAATGTAAGTGTCAAGCAGGTCAACTGCTCGTAAGTATGTGCCCATATTATGCTTCAGCGGCGGTGACTGGGATGAGAGAAGGGATGACAGGCTGAGGTTCTGACTTGATTTGCCGTTGCTCGGCTTCTTCTGCTTCCCGTTCTTCAGGTGTCGATTCCTTGATAGAGATTAGTGGAGGCGGAGGTGGCATCTTCTTGGTTTCCTCTTCGGATAATTCTGATCCGCATACACTGCTTGTTGTGCTTGTAGTTTTCCTTCGCTTGCCTTTTGGTGCAGGATCGAGATTTGGAGTAGTTCGCTTGTACGTCACCGTTCTTGTGACAACACTTCGCACACTGACCGATTTACTGCAAGCACTTCGTGGAGTTGCAATAGTATCGAACATCTTGGCTGAAGAATTCGACCAGTCTGCTGGAGAGAAGGGAGAGTACAACGCGCTTGTCACACCTGACATTGCTGTTCTTGGAGACGGGCCAGTGACTGGAGAGAAGATTGGAGAATGTTGTTGTGGTATTCTTAGTCTTTTCAGTGATGCTCTTCTGTTTTGACTCGTGGCACTGAGAGGTGTTGGTGGTGGGTATGGAGCACTCGGAGATCTGAAATCGCCAGTACTCCTACCAGAGAAGCTGCTCGCTGTGGATGTCGATGGGACTGAGGCTGAGCTCTCTTTCGATGCATTCGAATCGTCTGATAATGTTCGGTTCAGTGCGGTCGGTGGTGGACTGGCCAGCATTGGTGTGAGAGCCTTCAGGAAGTCGGTATATGCAGTTGGCGGAGTGATCGGTGTCCGTAGATCTTGCTCTTGTTTGAGTACTGCTGATACACATGCTGACATAGGCGTTGAGCACATCTCGGATGGAAAAGATGCTGACTGAGGAGTTTGAAGAGGCGGAAGAACCGGCTTGGTAACGGCTGTTGGAGACATGTCGACGGTAGGTGTAAAGAGGACGGTTGTCGACAACGAGTGAGTCGACAGCCAGATCCTTCACAAGTGAGGTGTGGTATGTCACGGATAGCAGTAGCCTGAAGTGGCAGGAAGGAAGAGGTGATGGTGGTGACCTGGCGAGAAAGGATAGATCTATGCAAGATCGAAGAGGCCGCTGCAGCGTGACCGTAACAAAAACAGTGGTTGAAGTGGGAATTAGCCGTGTATGGAAGGTGAAGTCGAGCGACACGCGCAGCTTTGATGGTGAAGAAAAGCGAGTCAAGCAAGAGCGGCAGAGATGATCAATGAGTGGAGGAGACTGGCGCGTAGGTTGGCATACAGTCAAGCCGAGAGTAGAAAAGGTACTTCGTTTGGACTGGTGAATGGTAGAGGCAGGCGCACAGTAACGGTGGAGTGAGAAGGTGTGAGGAAGTGAAGTCGTTGGAGGGATATGAATGGTGCAGGTGGGTGTTGGATGGTCACAGGAAAAAAGTGTAGGCAGGAGCGGCGGCAAGTTGATGATGTCGGCTCCAACCAAGGCGAAGTCAGAAGAACGCCAGACGGACGCCAGACGAAGTGGAATCGACCAGGGCCGGGGAACAACAGCAATTAGCGCGGAAGGACTGGGCGTCTAATTCTGCCCCACCCTTGTCACCGGTGCTTCGTCCCAGCTCCTGGCGACCTCCTGATTTGCTCTTACACTACCTGCTGCACATTCGTTCTCTGTCACCATCCAATCGAGTATTCTGCTTTTTGCTGCTTGCTATTCGTCGAAGCGATCGCTTAGACCATCAGATGTTGCATGCATTCGAAAAGATCTGGCATCGTCAATGCATCAACATTAATAGTAACAGGATTGCAAGGATTGACCGTCTGCGAGCTTGGGCTTCCGTTGCACCAATCCTCATATTCTCTACCCATGCACATTCAGCTTGCTTTTGTTGAACTGTGTGATCAATTCAGAATACTACAATCCTCGCCTCTACCAGCTCTGATGCAGCGCCCATCAGCGAATGTCCTTTTGCTTTTGTCGTATTCAACGGCGTGGAACTTTTCTGCTTCGGTTGTATTGGCTGTAAGGACATTCTTCCCTACCTCATTCAAGCAAAGAGTACCTCAGCGTCTCGCTCGACTTTCCAACACGTAAATCTGGTGCTCTCCAAATCTGTTGCGATCCCGGTTACAGGTAATGATTGGCCCATATTACGTGCTCAACATCTTGTTAATATTGCACCCCTCAAATACGTGGCCAAAGAATGCTCACCCGTCTCATGATAGTCGTTGCAGGGCGCCAGTTCTCGTTGACCACAAAGCAGTTCGACGCTGATTAATACTTGCAGTAGCTTGGATGGACCAATGAAATCAAAATGGGGGCTATCCTCCTTGCCGCGCTCCTATGCTGCAAATGATATGCATGCCCACACATCAGACTCTTTACCGGTACCGATATTCCGGACCCCTCTACATCGTTGTGGTGTATCGGAGGCGGGTGGGAGCGATAGCTAGTCAGACACTATGTCAGCATTGCGTAATGCCATGGTGAGCATCTACAGCAGTGCTGATATCATTGGCAGGCACTGAGCCACTTAGATCGATGAGCAGCATCAGTGGCTTTGCGGAGCAGTTCGTGATTCCGCACGTGGCATCTCGACTATGGTTCAGATCCTGGAAATGCCACCCAACTCCGACAGGGGACAAGAATAGCATACATCGCTTGTGCTACATGCAATTCAACCTAGCGAAGATCGACATCATCCACCTCGACGACTAGCCTGTGAGGATGGGCAAAGCTTGAGGGCTCTTATCGAGACGAATCATGGAAGGCACCAGCTGCTCTACCGGAAGGCAGGAGATGTGCTCTTGTGAGTGTTGGATGGTAAGTGTTCCAGCATGGGTCAATATCACAGTTATTTCGCCATTCGTTCAACTATGTAGCCTCAGTTGATTGGCGTAGGTAGTTCTGTCCAATGAACCGGCTTGGTAGTTCTGTTGTATGTCCTCAGCAGGAACAGGGACGTTGAAGAACTTACAGCTGGCAGACTCTGTGAGATTGTCTGGCGCATGGCAGTAGAACTCGAAGTCCTAAAGGAATAGCCAACCAATGAAGCTTATGCCGCCGTCGTGACTTGAAGATGTCGACGAAGGTTTTGACGTAAGAGGACGACCTTTGCAACGATTTGGCACTCACCTAATGGTTTTGACCTCGGATATACATGTTATGATTGCCCCAAGGGTTGCACATCAAAGTGAGGCTGTCTATTTGACCAACTGCCAACTCGATGTTTCCGTACCGCTCGTATCAGCGGTTGCGATCAATCTTCTCCAATCGCTCCAATCTATGAGGATCATGCGAAGCAAAGCCTGCTGTGGATGGGTAGTTGTTGTTACAATATGGATGGATGAATTTTGATTGTAAGCAAGCGCTGACACTAAACCTTTGAAATACTAATGCTTGGAGTCGGCGTGACTTTCGCTCTTTTGCTCTCCTGACGAACAGCATTTCCTAGAGCTCATGTCTTGTTCATCAAATTAACCTCACCGTGCTGTACTCGCATGCAGCGTAGCAAAGTCGCACAGACCGCCTTATAGACCACCTTGCGTGCCATGTGATCCAGTTCTGATGGATGAGGAACCAGTTCTTGTGTGTAAGCCAGAGCTTGGATCGTCGATCTTTCCCTTGAGCCCTGTGTTGTCAGTCTCAGGCTTTTGGAACCGGTGACAAATATGTAATTGCCATCATCGTGTCTCAAAAATCGTACCTGGTAACATTGCCAACCATGATTGGCTGTTGCGGCGGAAATGGCAGAAATCGTTTAAAACTGCCTCGCCGGCCATTACTTCCAGAGGAAATTTCACTATGTCCTATTACCAGCTTGAGCCTGGCAATAATACTCCTAACTCCTTTCGATAGATACTCTCTAACATCTTCGCAACATTGATCATCTTCACGGACAATGGCGTGGAATGAACCGAGTCGCTTTCTTCACCCATCGCGAATAGAGCAGTGGCGTTGGTGAAATACAGCTTCCACGATCTAAACACTGAAAAGCCCTGAACCAAGCTGAACAACCAGCCTCGCTAGACTAGCAATGAAAACTCTCTCCGCAGGATCAGGTTCAATGCAGAGCCTCAAAGCATTGGGACCATCCGTCGAGAGCTGAGATCCTGGGCACCATGACTCAGATCTATGCCGGCTAGGTACATGGTCAAACCCTGCTTCAATGTGGAACGCAGAGCTGTCAGATCGAGCTTACCCGGAGCTCTATCTCATATTCTTAAAATCATGGAGAATGATCGCCAGGGGTGGAACAAGTGGGTCTGGTTCAATACGGTTCATGCGGTTGACTTCCCGTGAAGCTCTATGAGCAGTCAGAGCTCCTGAAACACGACAAATTGTTGGCATGTTTTCCACTTGGGGAGGATCTTCGAGAAAGTTAGGTATCTGCTGATGTAGACGCTCAGTTCCAGCTACTAGGTAAAACGGAGAAATACATACCTCCACAATCCTCTCTCTCAAATATCCCACCCGAACTCCTTGGTCGTACGTCATCTCAATTGACTGCGAAGGTTGTGATGGAGTGTGAGGGGCGGTAATTTAGGTAAGATATTGAGAGAGCCTGATGTAGAGAAGAATGGAGTGTTGAGGATTTGGTTATGGTGGAGATGAGAATTCACATGAAGGTGCACTCGGACTAGCCTTATTAAAACAGAGAGAGGACGGAAGTGTCATCCCAGAACATGTATTCGACATGTGATATTTCATCCAACAGTCTGACCTCTATTCAATCAAGTGTTCAAACAATTTATATGCTTACAACTTCATACCAAGCGCTTTATGAACCCTCATACTCTGCCGTATGCTCAAATCCAACATGATCTCCTCGCTACCACCAGGAATCTTGTACGCCAATGTATCACGGTATAACCGTTCGACCTTCCCACCTTGTCCTCCTCTTGAGTACGCCAAACCTCCAAAGATCTGCGCAGCTTCTTTAGTACAAAACTCAAATGTTGTGGTCGCCTGCGCTTTGAGACCAGCGATTGCACCACCAAGTCTCAACATCGCTTCTGTTTCGCCCATCTTCTGGCATTGGAAGACCAGATTTTCTAGCCATGCGTAAGATGCTTCAATTTGGCGTGCCATGTGTGCTAGCTTCAGTCGGATGACGGGATGTTCAATGAGTTTCTGTCCGAAGGTCTTACGTTTGTTGGCGTACTTGACACACTCTTCGAAGCAGACTCGGGAGAATCGAAGACATTGGATGATGATGCCGATTCTTTCGTGGTTGAAGTTGGTCATGATGACCTTGAAGCCTTGATTTTCTTTTCCCACTAGATTCTCGACTGGAACTTTGACGTCCTCGAAGGTGATGTATGTTGTACCACTTGACCAGACACCCTGACAGTCCATTTTTCTTGTGCTGACACCCTCGGTGCGCTCGATTAATAGGACTGAAATTCCATTCATACCTTCACCGCCCGTACGGACAGCAGTAGTGAAGTAGTCGCACCAAATACCGTTTGTGATCCACTTCTTCTCTCCGTTGACGATGTAGTGTTTGCCGTCTTCTGATAGCTTGGCTTCGCAGGTCAAGTTTGCAACATCGGATCCTGCATCTGGCTCAGTAATGGCGAGGCAAATACGTTTGTCGCCTGCAAGGATCTCAGGCAGGATGCGATTGACTAAAGACTTCTTGCCAAACTTGACGAGAGGTGGACAGCCAATACCGAAGCCACCGATCAGGTTCCAGACAAGGCCACCAGAGCCGGTACGGGATAGTTCATCTGTAAGCAACATTTCATGGAACAGGTCCCATTTCTCAGGCGGTACTGACTTTACAGTATTCTTTGTGAAATGTGATGGATATGGATGCACGCCCATTAGTCCGGCTAGATATCCTTTCTCACCCATCTGCTTGTAGATCTTGTCCGGAACCTTCTTGGCTTCATCCCATTCTGTCACGTACGGCTCGAGCTCTGAGTCTACCCATTCCCGAACCTCGGCTCGCAGGGCGGCGTGTGTATCATTGTAGTATGGAGAGTGGTAGGAGTGGTACCAGTTCGGGTCTGCAAAAGGGATAAGGCTACCGAAAGGATCTTGAGCTTCTGCTTCCTCCTGTTGTGCTGCGGGACCGGGCACAGGAACCACAATCTGACCAGGTTCGGAGGCAGGGACGACCTTCTCGTCTGACGAGGGTTTGCTTTCGACAGCTGGGGTGAGAGGTGGAGGAGGTGCTTCTTGTTTCTTGGTGTCTAAGGAGCCAACTTGCAGTTGTGGCTTATACTTCTTGAGAATGCCCTCGTTGTGGTATTTCCAGAACTGCTTCGATGCATCCTTTCCGGCAACCCTTTGCAGGACTGCTACTTGTCAGTACTAAGGTAGTCCACTTTATTTTGACTGCCACGCACTTTTCTTGCCTCCTGGATGCTCCTCCTGGAATTTGCTGAGATCATACACGTCTTCATCGACCACAATGTACAAGTCAGCGGCCTTGTTATGCTTGGCCACATCAGCTGTCGAGAATGTTTTGGACATTTTGAAATGCAGGGGATTAGTAGTAGTACAGTCTATCAAAGTATAGGATCAAATACAAGTGTTGAGCACGAAGGAATGCTGATGTGTATTAAGGGAAATGACCTGTTTGAACAGGTAGCTTTGATTTTCACATGTCAGCAAGTGAATGGACAAAACAAAACGCATGCTCAGGTACCATTTCATTTGCACTTTCGGAATACATGTGCATGGTACGCGTGCCAGACTTGTGACGTCGGACAAAAGCTGTAAGAAGCAAATTCCAGCACTCCGAATGGTCGAGAACAGACGAGAGTGTGATCAATGGACCAGATGATTGTGCTGTTTTTGGGTCAGTGATCCGTTCTAAACCCAGTTTCGTGGTCGCCGAGGCATAGCTTCAAGCAACTCACGTGCTCCTATTTCTATTTTCACATGTCTGGGAATGAGCCTCCTTTTTCGAGAAAGCTTTGTGTTGGCCGCAGCCTCGAAGACAGACCAGCTGACGATTGACGGTGCTCAGTCGTGACACAACCTCGCTTTCACCACGGCCGATTGTCACAGTGATAATCGACCGCATAGTGATTCTCATACTCGTGTTTCGAAGTATGACGCTGTCCCTCCCGCAGGACAAAAATGTGTACCCATGTGTAGGTCCCTGGACCTAGAAGCAACTCAACACAGATGGTCGTGTCATCCTGTCCGTTAAAGTACTACTCGAAATGCTAATCTCTGGGGTCGCTGCACACAGAACTTGTGTTCATTGTCTGCACACGTCCACGGGAAGACGAACATGATTCTCCGTATTGAAGGAAAGTACTTCCAAGTCCGTTCGTCGAGTGAGATGCAACAAGCATCTAATACCAAGCTTGTTTGCACGTCTCTGCATGAAAAGGGAGTGTTTGGCGTGAGTATCTTTAACATACATATACAAGCAAACGAATCCGCGTGAATCATCATATCAACAACAGTCAGACTTTTGAGTGACAAATGATGAGGATTTGAGACGATTAAGAGGACTGAAGTTCCGGTTATTCGAAACCGAGAAAGGGCGCCCAGGTTACTAGATTAGTTCTCAGCTGCAGCTTCCTTTCATTGAGGCCACCACATATCCTTCTCAACGTGCAAGAATTCTTATCACCTCATCATCTCATCTCATCCCAGCTCATCCCATCTCGTTTTTGCCAACCACTTGGGTGCCAAAATCATCTCTCACAATAACCTCGACATCTCAACAAAGACATGGCAGACAGTGTATGTTCTACAGCTAATCTTGGGCACAAGATCGCTATACTAATTTGACCAGACGCCTGAACAAACCGAAACCATCCAGCAGAGCCTTGAAGATGATTGGGATAGCAAAGTTAAGAGGCTCATAACCTTGGTCATCAACTGCATGGAAGAAGCAGACGCCAACATGTGAGTTTTGTCTACCAGCTATGAGTTGCTCGCTGACGTCCTCAATAGAACGGGAACACAGCAAGAACTATTCGACAGATCTCTTGCCCTTGTTCGCAGGAAACTGCGAGTCGAGAAGGATATCGCATCAACAACGGAAGAATTACATGAGTTATTCTTTGAGGTTAAGCAAGTCTTCGAGGTTGCACTAGCTGCGAGGATGGAGGACTGTCAATGTGGGTTGAAAAAACTCAGTAGTCTTGAAGCCGGCATCAATAAAGAGGAAGAAGTGCGGTACAGCTGTGGTCCCTAAAGCTCAAAGAAGTGATAAATGTAGTTTGCATGAGTTGACTATCAAATGGACATCAGCCCGCAAGCTCCAGTAGGGTCCCAACCAACCTCCATGGACCCTAACCTCTTCCAAGACTTGAAACCAGACCTCGACTTCCCTGACCTTCCCGATCTCAACTTCGACCTGGACGTGGACCTAGACTTCGATCTCGATTCGAAGTTCAACTTCAACTTCGCAGACCTCTCCCAAACCACTCCCTTCCCACAGCAAACTACAACCACAACCCTCAACACCTCCGCCTCTACAAATGAAACAACATCCAAACGTCCCCCCCAAAACCGCCGCTGGTGTCCCGCGCACCTCCAAAACCTAATCCACTCGCGCCGCCCCAAAAACCTGCCTAACTCCGTGCCCTACACCGACACCACCGAGATCTGGGACATACCGACCGCAGCTTTAGTTCCGCCGTACACGACAGTCGTGGTGTACAGGGTTGATGGGCAGGTCGTGCGGATTAGGGTTGAGTCACGCCGCGCCGTGGCTGCTGATGGTGGTGGTGGTGGTGGAGATGGAATGGAACGACAGGAGGAGACGCCGTTTGTACTATCTGTTGTTGATGGAGACGGTGTGAAGGTTTATGATATGGCTTGGAGGATGAATTTGTAGCAGGGTTATTTGGATGGGAATGTTGAACGTATGGCTGGATGATGTGGTGGAATGAATGGCTGCTGTGATGCTGGAATGACGAACATAATGGCTGAACGTCCGAGTTTGGGACGTTGTATTCTCAATTGGAATGCTTATGTATAATTGTGTGTATTGTATAATTCAATCGCTATGCAAAATTCATGCTGTTCGTACTGTTGGTCCCGTGCTATGCTGCTGTATACATAAATTCCAAAACAACTTTTCGAAATGAAAAATATTTTACACCATCAATGCTAGTACAGTACAAACCACTGACACCATCAATGTGTGAATGGACGTCTGATATGTACCCACACCAATATTCGAAGCGACGTTCAAGGCTTGAGATCCCACCTTAGGATTATAGGTCGGCGGCGTATGCGGCGCAAGCGTGCCATTCCAGCAGTACTGCTTAAAACACTGCGTACATGCTTGCGGCACTGTCGTGCCTGTTCTTGTGAATGACCGGCTGAGAATGGCGCAGGCAACGCATTGAGGCCAGTTTTGGTAACCTGAGAGCGTGCCGTTGGCCATTGTGGCGACATCATGGCCGTTAGCTATCATTGCGTCTCGGTACGTATCGTTGGTAGTGAAGGTAATGGTTGGCTCGTTGCTGTATGTGACGTAGGGGTAATTGGGAAGGTAGACGATAAGTGGAACGTCTTCGCCTTTCTGAGTGGAACCAGAAGGAATTGTGATATTTGAGACGTTGCAGCCAAAGAAGGTTGGATGAGTGTTGAGGCCGAGGTTGATAAAGGTGTTTACATCCGGAATTGATGGGAAGGCTGTACCGTTGGAGATGGTGCCGTGAGTACGCTGATAGGTTTGGACAAGGGAGGAGCCGTTAGGCCAGTTGGTCGTGGTATCTGCCGAGTTGTCATTGGCGAAGATAACGTCCACATGTCGGAAAGGCTGAATGAGAGGATGAAAAGGGACGTTCTGGTTATCCAGACCACCATCAACAAGCGTCAGTACATCAGAAGTGACGCCGAGGTTTCTGCTTGTAGGATTCCAACCGTAGAAGGGATTTGGCCTGTAAGATGCTATGTCGTTGTCACTCTTGTTTAGACCTTTAAGAACGACCTCAATAGCTGCATCAAGGGCAAGGCCACTAACACCGGTAGCGGTTGAGCTATTAAAGTCGAGGATCAAGCTGTTGAAAAGAGATGAAGATGTGCCCATTACGTAGGCTGCGTTATCAAACCCGACCACACATTGAGAATTGCTAGCGACTTGACCGTCCGTCATATTCGTTCCGAGGTAACGAGTAGGGAGGAAGCCGTAGACGGTAGGATCCCAAGTACCAAACTCGAATGGATTGAATTCGAAGACACTACTATTGAGCGATATGATTTCTTGACCTGGAGCGCGTCCATCGGCAATACTGATGGGGAAGGGATGATCTGCATTGCGGAATGCTTCAGTGTCAGCTATAGAGGACCAAGTTTGCGACGGGCCTCCATCGGTTGCGTTGATGAGCTGGTAAGACAAAGCGCGAGCCCAGTAATCAGTGATAGAGATGTCGAAACCTGCGTCGTCCTTTCCCTCAACAGACGAAAGCAAATTGGCGTAATAGCCTACCGAACCGAGGAGCTGAATGCCTCCTGATGGTGGGCCTTCGAGGATGCTGTTTCCAAATTTCCAGATGTTGGAGTTTTGAAGAGCTTCAACGGTGGTGTAATTATTGACAATAATGGACCCTACCAACCAGTTACCACCACTGAGCCCAGCCAAATAAGTAGCGCTCTGCAGTAGGCCACCGAGTTGTCCCTCAGCGGTGGAATTTTGAGATCTACTATCGAATGCCGATAGAACCCCAGCACCGTTGATCAATGCTCTCCAACCACCTCCAGAGAAGGCTAGAGCTATGTTTGGCAGAGCAGACGCATTGTTGCTGTGATTATCAATGTATGTACCTGCATCAAAGCCCGATATGTTCATTCTCGTGAGAAAGTCTCGCATAGGCTGCACGGTATTGTTCCTCCTCAACTGCAACCACTCCGTTTCATTTTGCGACAGTGAACTTGCCAGGCGAACTGTTGGAGGACTCGATGGACAATCGACATAGGAGGGTGTGTAACCTTTAGGCGACTCTGGGAGTGTTCGGCCCACTAGTGATAGGGCTTCCACAGCACCATCTTGCGTGAATTGAGATGCTGCTGTGAATTGCGCGAGGCTTGCTAGGCATACCGCAGCAAATGATAAGGGAGACTTCATGGTCAGTGTGCGAGTGTGTGGAAGATGTAAGTCAAGGCCAATTCCGAATCCAGCGGTGGTCGACATTCGATTGTCCTACACAATGCAAGGCTGCGCAGAAAAGAGTGATAAGATTACAAACGAAAGACTCAAATCGCAACCACACATAAAGGGAATGTTGAGAAAGATTGAAAACAACAATGCATAACAGATATGCAGCATCCGGACCTTGAAGAGCCGTACCATGAACCTACCATAAGGACCGCACGGAAGAGATCCTTTGACATTTGACTCTGATGGTGTCACCATGTGGAGATGCTTCACCAGAATGTTTCAGGTGGATAGGATGATCCTAGTCATCCACTGTCGCTGTGAGGCTTATGCCGAGCATGCAGCTTGAAACAGGTTGGACGTGTCCTCGTGGTTCAAAGTCTGTGCTTGGTGTGACAAAGAACCAGGCGGGAAGGCGAGAAACCAGGGGTGGTGAAATCATGACGCCCGACCCTTGGCGTAGTACTTGGCGCAAGGAGAAGATCTGTTTGTTCTACTACTAGTGACAAGGCTGGCCCTTTCTGTGGTATTAATCAGCCTTATCGGACGAAGCTCGCCCGAGCGATCCGAGCCTGCGCATGTGCTCCCACTGAGATTCAGAATGGCTCTTGACGAACTCAGTATCAACACTACGGCACCGTCTCGTACTACAGGACCTTACCGTCAACATTGTAGTCACTGCAACCATGTCCTTGCGTCCCACTATCTGTCTTCGAAATCAACTACGATCCTGCTTGTCACCAGTCCGCGCTCAACGGCGATGGGCACGAGTCCACGATATTCGGTTTGTGGCAACACAGAACAACATCAACAACAAGTACCAAGAAAAGCTTGAACAGAAAGCACGGGAAGAGGGCTTCGAGTCCATCACGCAATTAAAAGAAGCATATGAAGAGAGGATAAAACAGCTGCGAAAAAGAGTATCCATAGAGCTAGCCAAAGCTACGAGTCCGCAGGCACAAACACAAACACAGCAACCACAACCACAGACACAATCAATACCCCAATCTCCACCCCCACCACCACAGCCAGGACAGCCTACCACACATAGCGCAGCTCAAAAACCTCAAACCCCGTCAGCCGCATCAGCAGCAGCAGCACCCGGCATAAAACCACTATCCTCCTACCTCGACCTCACAAAAGTCTCGACCCTCCCCGCCAAAGAAATAGAATATATCTGGCGCCTCCGCCACGCCAACGATCCCAAATCCCTCTGCGCCGTTATCCCCCTAGAAACCTACAAACGGATCTACGACTCCGCACGCACACACCCACGCTTCATCCTCCCTTTGCCTCGCCCGGCTGCAGACGACGGATCAGGCGACCTCGCGCAATCGCCCGACGGCTTTGGTGCGAGCGCGAAACGAACAGCTTCAGACATCCACTTTCTCCAGTGGTCGTTCTTTCCTCCCGCTGGCGCGCCACCGGCGCCCGGAAGCCAGACCGCGAATACACATACGAGCACAATACTGTTTACGCATCTGGCGGCGTTCAAGGTGCATGGCGAGTTTGCGCAGCCGCATACGACGGTGACGCATCATTTGGATTTGGCGGATAGTCATGGGCTTGTGTTGTTGAATGGTAGTGTGGTTGATAATCGGGGTGTGAGTGTAGAAGAGGGCAAGTGGCTGTTGTTGTGTATGCAGAAGTTTTATGATTATGGTGGCCATGGTGGTGGTGTGGGGAAGGAGAAGAGGCAGGATTTATTGAAGAAGTTTTCACAAGGGGACACAAGTTTTGATCTTGAGGCGTTAGTGGATGAGGCGGAGAGAATATCGTAGACTCAATGGCCTCTATTAGCGAAGTGAGACTCAGCCATAGACGTGAACCCTCTCTGTGATTCAGAGCACGCCCTGTATAGACCTGTGCCAAAAGAATAAACAAAACTCATATATAGGGGTATCACAAAACACTAACGAAGACATGCCGCTCAATCCAAGACGCATAACCTAGGCGTCCTCCCACGATTTCTCCTTTAAGCCCAAAGTTCATCACGCGCAACATCGGTTCGGTCCGTTTCCGTATTATCTTGTTCATCCAACACCTCTTCCAGCATCCACTGCCATATCGCCTCAAAGTATCCTGGCTCTGCCACAGTACTGTTATGATCGCCGTTCTCAAACGTTCGCCATGTCTTCCGTTTAATCTTACAGAGGTCGTACAGTGTTCGCATCATGGTTGGCGGCACGATTTCGTCTTTCAACCCCGACAAGAACAGTATTGGTGGTCCATCTGCTGGAACAGTCTGTATCGTCTCGTCTGAGGCCCATCTCTGATGACATAGTACGGAGATGAAGCGGGCTGGAGGCATGATGGTGGGTATGAGCTTTCGTATCGAGAGGAATGTGTTCTCGAGGATTATGCCTGCTATTGGCGCCATCGATGGCTTTTCCTCGGCGTCCGTCTTCTTGTTCATGGTTTGGCGAGAGTTGTTGGCTAGCAGTTTAATCGTTACAGCACCGCCTAGACTCTGTCCGTATACTACGATCTTGGTGTGTTGCATTTCGTTGTGTGTTCGCACATAGTCGAGACCTGTTTGGCCGTCTATACTGATTCCGACTTCGTCTGGAGAGCCAGATGAGAGGCCATAACCTCGGTATTCGAGCATGAAGACATTGCAGCCTAGAGATTCTGATAGGACTTTGCCGATAGGTAGGCGGTGGCCAATGTTGCCTGCGTTACCATGAAATGTAAGGATCGTTATGTTCTTACGTAATGAAGCGTTGGAAGGACGGAGGTAGTATGCGTGGAGGGTTTCACCATCGGGGGTGGGGATGTAGAGCGATTCGGCGTCTGTGAGGCTGAAATCTTCTGGTTTGGGAACCTCGGTGCGAGAATTAAGTATGGTGGCTGGGTAGATTATATCGTTCTGGCGAAAGTAGAGAAGAGAACTGCCGAGGGCAGCAAGACCTGAAGATGCCAGGAATGGGATGCGCAGGTAGGAGAGTACGTTGTTCATGGTCGGTGCTTTCCACATTGGCTGAACGGAGATTGTGGCTGAAAGTTGGTGTTTCAAGGCCTGACTTTGCACAAGAGGCTCAGTGTTGCAGAATATTGTAAGTCGCGAAGGCTTGGATCATTGCCCAGCCAATGTGTCTTTAAAAGATCGTCTGTTGATATAGTAGTAAAGTGTACAATTCGAATAGAAATTCGAACGCGGAAGGCGTCACTGAGGTTCAATGTGATCGAGTCCGCAAGCCGCAAGTGTAAAACGATCTGGCACTAATTTAGTTTTGATGCGGAGTGGAGCATCAATGCGTTTGTTACTGTACGAAGCGTATAAGTACATCTAGGTAAGTACTTACGTACATATGTACTCTCACTGTACGGGGTAGCTCTCAGGCCTTACCTGATCTATACGATAACACGTGCTTTACTCGTCCGTATGTTATCTTCGACGCTGCACGATCCATATACAGTTTAATTACAAGCACGTAACACCATCTCTTGATCTCCCCTTGAGAGTGTGGATCAGAATTTGTTATTCCTGAACATTTTATACCTGCCTTGGTGCACGGAGAAGAAAACTAAACGTTGCTATAACTCTACACGACAAATAGTATATCTTGCCCCGAGCGCCAAATTTTGTCTTCAATGTTATCAACCGAGCAGTTCTCAATTGGGCCCTACGTTAAAGGAATACTGCTTGAGCCGTCATAATTCCAAACACAATCCGACAAATGTTCACAAATCTGTCCCATCCGTTCCCAATTCTAAGCAGCATCAACATGACACACTGATGGCTCAAGCTTCTACATCCAGAGTAAATAGCCTAGTACAACGACCACATTAGTGGTGGTACTTTTTGTGCCGGTAGTCTTGGAGCTAAGTAGCCGCTGTTCAATCTCATTGCAGCTAGCTGATGGCAAACGTTCTTTTACGACTGAAGCAGCCCTTCGACTGGCATAATTGTCTGATGATGATAGGGACCAAAAATACAAAAACAATCAACAGCTGGGATTCGCTGGTGGTCACCCACCCAACTACTAGCCAGTCGGCAGGCGGCTTGAGTACAGGTGATCGAACGGGAACCTCTATTTTCCGCCTCCTATGGTCGATTGCGAAGACAATGTGTGCTGTTCAGCAAAATATCCTTGCGTGAACGACGTTTCCTGCCAAAGATTTTCTCCGAATGCCTGCAACCAAAAATCGTTGGCGTGGTACGTGCGCAAGTCCAGTGTTCCTTCCCAATTGTCAATTCTGAAGTGGGCATGCCAAGCGTCCTGAGTCTTTTGATCCGTGTCCGGTTTGGATATGGTGAACACGTTCCGCGAGTTGACCAACTTGTCGTTGATAAGGGTGCAGGTGGTATTTCGTATCGTTTTGATCCGCCTACATCAGCCACAGAGTCAGTATGTGAGCAATCGCATCAGGAGCTCCACTAGGCTCATAGTCGCCAAGGTTGTCAGAGAGCCCTGGGCAAGGCTCGTCGACCGCTTCAAATCGCCACCAGCAGCAGACACCGCTGTGGAAGGTCGTGCAGTCGCCGCAGAGTCTTTGTCGTCAAATGCTGGATCTAGCCCGCTATTCGTAGAATCAGATACGGCGGTAGGGCTCGGATCCGAATCCGCATCCGGGGTCGGAAGGTCGGGATCCTCGGAATGGGTCGAGCTTGGAGCAGGGCCTTTAGAAGGGGTCGCGGTCGGGGTCGGGGTTGGGCTTGGATCCTCATCTGGCTTGGTTGGGTCAAGGCCTGCTTCTGGGTCATCTGTTGGAGTCGATGGCGTGTTGTCTGGTTTCGTTGGGTCAAGGCCTGCCTCTGCATCCTCATCTGGATCTGTATACGAACTACTCGGATTCGCTGCTTCGTTTGGCCTAGGCTCTCTTGGAACGACGGGCTCAGGCTCTTTAGGGATACAGAGTCGTGGGAAGAGCTGATGCTCTTGTCGAGACCAGTGCGTAGTAAGATCATGGAAATCGTGGTCCTGAGTTTGACCAAGTCGAGGAAGTAGATCTGCAGCAACATCACCCAATAGATCATGCAAGACATGACTCTCGCAAATCCCGCCACTGCAAATGGGATCGATAGTGGCAACAGCTCCTGAGTGTCCTAACCGCGAGGCGGGGGCGACGAGGACCAATGTCATAAGAGACCCGGTCCAGATCATGGTTGTGGTGCCTGGAGATTTTGATGTTCCCTCTCAATTCGGAGTTGGCAAGCCTCGATGGGAATAGTGTCGTTTGTTGGATGGTTGGTTGTGCGCCCGCGCTGTAGGCAACAGTTCAGGATTGTTGTGCCTTCAAGGTTTTGGGTGCTCTGCGAAATGTCGGATTGATGCTGTAGCATGGATAGTTCGAACGCGTCCATTTGAACTGTTCAAGCACCGCAAATTTGACATCGAACTTGTACTAACACATAAAGTGCGACCGCCATTCCGATCGATAGCGTGCCTCTGCAAAACCTATCTCTTGGCTTGAAATTTGAAACTTCTCATTGTCGAATGGTGATCTATCATATCGGCTGTGTTAGGGACAGTAGGGGCTTCAGATCAGGCGCGTAAATTAGGGGACTAATCTATACCTACTTTTCAGGTCATGATTCAGGTTGGCGGTTATGGTCGCAGCAGACTATTAAAGGCACCTCCACCTAGGCAGGCCAACAATCGGATAATTTCCGAGCCACTGTCAGATCGAGGAAGTAGAGTCTTAGACCAACGCATGGCACTGGTCAACAAGTCTGGCAAGTTAGGTGTATATCCAAGTACAGTTTCTAGAATTTCATTGTTGCTGGAGAAGATGGCAGCGTGTAGAGGTACCCCTCTGGTGTGTTCCTCTGACATTATATGTGGATGTTGGCGGAGAAAATGGTTGACGATGTGGACTTTCGCATGTCTGGCCGCTGCTGTCAACAGTGCGGCTGGCTGAGCTGCAATGAGCAACTCCTGAAGGCTTGGGGCCGTCCTTCG
The DNA here is from genome assembly GCA_022813445.1 of Neophaeococcomyces aloes. Lineage (NCBI taxonomy): Eukaryota > Fungi > Ascomycota > Eurotiomycetes > Chaetothyriales > Neophaeococcomyces > Neophaeococcomyces aloes. Next base: position 119,901 of record JAKLMK010000043.1, on the reverse strand, counting down.
AGAAATCTCAACGGGTAGTGACAGCTCACTTAGACACGACTCAAATAGCTATAGGTCTTCCAACACACATGCACCCAGCGCTAGCCAAAACGCGATAGGGTGAAGGTGGCAAGGTCGTGATATGCCTCGAGCCAGGAATGGCGGGAATTGTGGGTGTAGGTAGGAACCTATAGCCTCAGACAGTATTGCGCTAGGAACATTATTGAATATCGGGTTTTCGCTGCAGGTTGAGTAGAATCGAACTTGACATGTATTAAGCTGGTTGAGATTGCCCGCTTCTTGTAATATCGTAAGTGCTGCATTCCACTGCTCTATAAGCTGACAAGCATGCTTGGCTACATCAGGCAAGGTTCGTAACGCGATCACACTCTGAAAGTTGAAGCGCGCTACGTAGGTTGCCTTCAGACGGGAAGGCACAAGAATGTGACAGAACTCTGTAAGACATGGGTTTATGCAATCGAGAGAATGGTCTTCCATGGCGGCCTATTGTCTTTTCCGTAAGTAGTACACGTGGAGCACAGCTTCATTGAACTGGCCTAAACGGGGAGGGTTGTATTAATGTAAGCCGAGCAAGAGTTTCATAGTACTTACGATTAACTGACCTTAGTGATAATTGCCAACCTCTGAATCGTGTTGAATCTATCACTATAGAGACTATGTCATGTAGCACATGGTCAGGGATATCGTGAAATGTAAGCATTTTTGTCGACGTCGATTATGGAGATGTTGCAAGGTCATAGAGAGGGAACAACAGCATCAAACCAATGAACTTTGTAATGAGAATATATTCATTTGGGACTGGTCTGCCAGGCAATCGAGCAAAGTGCAATTTCAAACTTTTTGTCAGTCAAGTAGAGCAACCAAGAGCTTGGGTTTGCTGGTGGTGTACAGTATGCATGTATCCAGCGGTTCCTCGAAGTAAACACCAATGGCTTCACCCCCTACGGTTAGGTTTGAAGAGAGACGGGACTTACCTACCTTGGTATGTTTCAGAACACCCCACTGCCAACGCTGCCATAGCGACACGAGCTCCGTCTTTTGATCGCTGAAGTCTTCTGTATCTTATGAATATTCATCCGTAGACTATTAGGTCATCAGGTCCAGGTAGGAACTCGTTCCGTTCCATTCTGAGAGCTACCAGGCAAAGCATTGGTTGCAAGTCAGTAAGAATGCCTCGAGTTACTGCAAAGCTTGTACTTCTGGTCATTGTCGACATCGAGAGACACGAAGAGGTTTGCTGGATGCCCGAGGAGAGCTTAGTGTGTAGGGTTTTTCGTAGCTTCGAAACGTATACCACTAGTTACCTTAGTTTAGCCGCGACGCGGTAAATTTAAGCTTCTTGGAGTGTTAACGCGTCTGTTCGTTTGCCTGCGCAATAGGTATTAACTTGCCCTCCACCATTTCAGTACTGCTTGGAATAGATCATCACCTTGCAAACGACTTCCAACAATCGACGACTTCCAGCCTGCATTTTCGTCACTACGAGTTCGACCAATACAACATTCATTGGGCATCAATCTTCAATCTAACAGTCAGTATTCATGGGACCAGACATGGCTACAGGAATGCTCGGCGAGGATGGCATTCACGTCGACATGAACCATTTGAAGAAGGGAGAAGTTAACTTGGGTACCTCAATCATGGCAATCAACTTCAAGGACGGTGTGATATTGGGAGCTGATTCTCGGACAACCACCGGCGCATATATCGCAAACAGAGTGACGGACAAATTGACACAAGTACATAATACGATATGGTGTTGCCGATCAGGTTCTGCAGCAGACACGCAAGCTGTCGCCGATATTGTCAGCTATCATTTAGGAATGTATGCCGTGATGAACGGAGACGACGGACCCACGACGCAGACTGCGGCTGCTCTATTTCAGGAGCTGTGTTATGAGAACAAAGACCAGCTGAGGTGAGCTGCTCAAGGTTTATGATTATGCTGCAAGCTTGCTAACACTGCTACAGCGCCGGCATGATTATTGCAGGCTACGACAGAAAGCATGGCGGATCTGTATACTCCATCCCACTTGGTGGCTCGTTACACAAGCAATCATATGCCATCGGAGGCTCAGGATCAACATATATTTATGGTTATTGCGATGCTAACTGGAAAGAAAACATGACTGAAGAGGAAGGAATCAAATTCGTCAAGGGAGCGCTAGCAGAAGCTATTAGATGGGACGGGAGCTCTGGTGGTGTGATCCGAATGGTTGTGTTGACGGGGAGAGGGCATGAGCGACATCTCTATCTGCCCGATAATGGCTACACCTCTCCTGGAAGGACGCAGGCCACTGCTACTGTCGGTGCTTGAGACTAAGACATGGCAAACTTGCAGCAGAAATGTGATTGTAGGATGTCGCTTGGTACATCCAATGGCGTTGGCATTGTTCGCGTAATCAGGATTCCCGGCAGGCAGACTGTCCCCATCATCACGGCAACAAGTTGCTGTTTTCTGTTGTCCAAGTTATCAGATGAAAGCAACATTACGTTTGGTGTTCACTGGTGAAACAGGCTGGCTTTCGTGGTTCAAGCAAGTATACCGAAAATGCTACACTTCTTTGATGCAGTCTAAGGACATGGCTGTCCATTCCACCGAGGATATCACTTGGCATTTATCGTGATGCAATGAACTTCGTTCGGCATTCGTTGCATCGGTCCTGATCAGCTTGCGTAGAGTGTCGAACGTCGGGCATGAATTTCAAACGGCGGGCACGATAATCGACCGGAATTGAGAAAACATCCTCCAATGTGTTGGGTTTAACAGTAGACTTCGTTCCCGGATGCTGGATCACTACCCGCGCGCCACCATGCCAGATGACGCATTCCTACGTCGCTGGCTCACTTACATTCTCGAAATAACAAGTCGATAGTGCCCAATCCTCTCTGAAGACTGGGATATCATACTATCGAATTTGTTTCTCTGTCGTCGCTTTGATACTTATAAGGGAAGTTTTTGAAATCTTTTGAATGTTCATTTTCTTATCCCTGGCCAATTGATTGTGTTGGTCATTGTCTACTGTATTCTCGTCGAATATTCCGCTTCCAGGTCCTGAAGACGACATCCTCGAGTTTTATGTACTCAGTCGTTCCAGCTATATGTTCACAGCATCTCAGATTTACCTTCACGAGGAAACCACTAGTTGTCAGCAACCTCTGCGACCAGGCACACAGACAGTGAGTGACAAGCCTCCATTACCATTTTTGTTCGCACTTCCCCTATTGGTGGAGATTTAAAGGCAGCACATGTCACACCGTAAGAACTGTTCATAGCCGCACCATCATCATATTGCACTGATCAAAGACTGTGGTGATAACTTGGAGTGGGAGAAGCTGCTGCTACCGTGGCATCTCACAACAGTCAACCACATTACTTGATAAAAGACCTGGCTGTCGAACAGACAGTTGCATGCTTGATACTAATCAGCGGTGAGGCTCGTGCATTGAGAAAGACAATTTGAAGGTTTCTCGAAAATCAAAGACCCGGCTTTTCAGCCAATCGTTGTCAGTTTCATTTCTGGTTCATGGAGCCTTTGAAGCCCGCTGCGCCTGCTGCGGTCCTTGATGTTCAAGCGCATGCTGGCACTTTGCGCCTGCCACCACCTAACCTTGTACCTTTTGCACCCTGGCCATAACTCTATCCTTGCAGACATTATCCGACTCCTGCCATCACTTGCATCTTCCACCTTTCCTGTCTTGCATTTCATGTGTCGCGGCTGGTCCGTCGAGCCAATGCTAACAATCATCTTGCAGCTGATGCATACATCAATCTGAGATGGGATCGCTGGTTATGAGCCAAGTGGCGCCGAGCCTCGGTCAGCAACACGCCTATAACCACATGATGGTTGGCAACGATTCTCAGCACCACGAGTCTGAGACATCATCTCGTCCAAATACAAACGGAGCACCCTCCACACAATCTACATCATCGTCAAGACTAAGCAACAATTCCTCCGCTCGCCCTCCTTCTCCTCCATTGCAGCCTACAACAACACCCTCAGACGTACACGCTCGACCCGCTGCAACAACACGACAACCTTCCCATGCTAGTCAACACCACCATGGCTTCGACCAGTCTGGATTTCCTCTGTCAAGCGATCCTCGGGGGCTTCATTCGTCGCCATCCTCACCTCGACTCGGTCCAACTCACAGATCGACACTGTCGCTAGGGACTTCAGAAGCCTCATCGCCGAGTAGATTAAAAGTTCGGGATTTGGCACATATTCAGAGCTTCGCAAGCCAAGAATACCTAGGCCGACCTCGTTTAGGCGGGAGGCACTTCGATACTAGTAGACAGTATGAAATCAGCTCCATGCCTGTAACAGATATTATTGAGATGGTGGCTGGCTTACTCACGAGGATTACTACAACGAACGACCAACAACACGAACATATTCACCGTCCAACAACTCCGCAAGAGGGCAACATAAGCTCACAGTCGTCTTGTGTCTTAGCTTTTCACGGTAAGAATGTGCCTAGCATTACCATTTTGAGCTACCTCAGCCGCATACATAAATATTGTCCGACCACGTACGAAGTCTTTCTTAGCCTGCTCGTCTACTTCGATCGAATGACCGACAACTTCAATAAACGGTTTTTGCAGAAAGCAACTAGAAATGAACGTTCAGAAAGCTCAGATTCACACGCGTCGCAGGATACGTTGACAGAACATAATATGCATGAGGAACCTCGCTCTTCGCGGTCGAACGTCAGAGAAGATGCAGATGGTGAACAAGCACAGTTCTTTGTCGTCGACAGCTATAATATCCACCGATTAGTTATCGCTGGGGTGACTTGTGCCAGCAAGTTCTTCTCAGATGTCTTTTACACAAATTCAAGATATGCAAAAGTAAGTGTTATCAGGTCTTCACCCTGTGCATAAGCTAATTTTGATCAGGTTGGTGGACTTCCTCTAGTTGAGCTGAATAATCTTGAGCTACAATTCCTCCTGCTCAACGATTTCAGATTGAGTGTGCCAGTGGAAGAGCTAGAAGCTTACGGAACGATGCTTGTGGAATTCTATGCTAGAGAAGTTATTGCACAACAACAAGCAGCTGAAGCACAACACAATCAGCAGTTGCAGCAATCGAGTCACAGTGATGACGAAGTTTACATGCAAGAGTCCTCGAATTCGCAGGATGATTGACACTCTCAATCAATGCACCAAGACTCTAATTAGATGGTTTAACGAAGCGCACGAACGATTATGACATCTCACCACAACCCTCCGATCACAATAGAACACTACGACCTAGACCATATCAATGAAGCAGTTTTTCATTATCCGCGTTATTCAAGACTGAAAGAACACAATGACGATGGCTTCCTGCAATGCGATGTTGGAAGTGAATAGAAGATGAGATTTGGATCATTTGTTCATATAAGATTATGCAGCGAATGAGGACTCTCGGGGGCATAGAGAAGCTTTCGAAGTTACCAGCCTAATATAACAGAGGCTCGAGCTTAGCAGCAGATGGCGATTGCTCCATGGAAGACATACTTCGTTCAGCAGCACCATAGATTTTTGATGGGTAGCAAATCCCTTCAGCACGATACCCGGCGTTTGGTGTCGTGAACAATGTCATTGTTCTTGCGTAAAGTCAAGTTTTCCACCCTTTAAACACATCGTAGTCAGCGCCCATACCCTTTCGCTGCACCATACTCGTTAAGCTGAGGTAACGGCATGAATCGTTTCTTCGTTATATACCTGTATCACAAGCTTCACAGAAATTCTGGACTTTCTACATGATTTTTGGACCATGCCTATATCAACACCATCCGAGCTCCTCTTATCGAGTGATCCTGAGAGCATTCTCGGCCTACTAACTGCAGGGAACACATTCATGCCCCTGTTCAACAACCAAAAACTGTGGACGATTCACCACCAGCAACGACACCCGATGTTGCTTAATCTAGATCTGATCGTGCGTTGTCAGACCCGTACTGCCCACAATGACTAACAGCACCGGGTTCATTTCGCATGAGAGCGAACATCGATTTCAAACAGCTCTTCGAGCGCGTTCCTCGAGTTGCACAAATATTTGAACGTCTTTCTCTTAGTCGTGGTGTCACTCGGGTTGTGTGCACGGTGGCAGGGGATGAATGCTGCACTTGCTTGCTAGGTTCTTGTAGTTGGGATAGGACTTGACTCGGGACCATTCACCATCCGTCATTGCCATAACCACAACCCGTAGGAATGAAAGTCTTTGAGTCGACCTCGATATCTGCCCTTCAGCGCTGTATGCCAACAACATAGCTTCTTGCGGATAGTGCCATCATTGCGTGCTGATCTTTAACCGGCTCTGATCAAGCATGACATGTCCGATCTCTGACCTTCATCACCACACTCGTGCATAAGACCGGTAGATAAGGGACTAGCAATGGTCAGTAGACACACCCAAAGTCCAGGCAAGGACGAGCCATGTGACTGAACCATAAACCTCAAAGGAAGAAACAGTAGTACGTAGCTAGTCCTGAAGCCTCAAGACACGGGGAGGAAACACTTTGAATACACCATATAAACCACTGCAAAAGCCCACAGATTATCTAGACCTAAAATTGAAATCAAAACAGCGCGCTCACGCCGTCGGCGCAAAGCGACTCTTCGCCCGTATCCGCGCCCCATAGATATAGAACAGAATCGGCACAGGCGCGAAAGCAACACAAATAAAGCCCAGCAAGGATGTTGCCCATGCTACGCCGAGTTTTTCGTACATTTGCTTGGCGAAGAGCGGCTGTGTATATCAAAATCAGTAAGGTAAGCGCATATGGGTGGTGGAGGTGGAAGCTGAACTTACGAAAGCGGCACCGAATATACTGCGGATGAAGGTGTTGACTGCGATGGCGCTGTTGGAGTAGAAGCCGTAGCAGTCTATTATGTAGTTTACGCCTTGCCAGAAGGCGACCATTGTGCCGCCACCTAGCATGGCTGAGGAGAGGACTTGGGGGACCCATGTTATGTGGGGTGAGGATGTCCTTTGTGGAAGATTGGGTTAGTGGTGTGTTTTATTTTGGTGGAGGGGGAAGGGAAGAGAGGGTGTGTTTGCTTACCATGCGTACCAGAAGAGGCCGATTGGGAGGACGATAGCGCCTACTATCATGGGCGGGAGGCGCTCCTCTGGGATCGTCTTCCCATGCTTGATGTAAGCTTTTGTGAAGTTTGTTCTAGTCGAGTAAGCGATTCCGCATGCGCCGAGAGCGATGCCAAAGAGGAACGGGAGGAACGGGAGTGAGCCGATTCCGGCGTTCCAGCCTCGTTCTTCTTGGAAGGAGACGGGGTAAGCTTCGAAGAGGAGGTATAGCACTCCGTAGATGAAAGACATGTATGCTGTGACTAGGGCGAGAATCGGTTCTTGGACGAACATAACGAATGGCCGGATTAGGTAGACTGATACGATCGTCTTTCTGGTGATTGGGTTTTCGTCTGCTTTGGAGTGTAGAGCCCAGTTGCCGGTTTCGTGTCTGAGACGTCGAGCTCGTGATTGCAGAATGCGAGGGGCTGATGTTTCGGGGATGGCGAAGAGGGCCACGATTCCGATGGGTGCGGCGAGAATGAGGGTGATCCATGCTGTCCATCGCCAACCTAGATATGAATCTACGATGAACCCTCCAACAATAGGACCTGCCTAGAATACATCAGTTGCTTGTGACTTTGAGTGAAAGTTGACTTACGACAGGACCTGCAAAGCCTCCACTTGCGAAGCAGCATATGGCGTATGCCCTATCAATGGGCTCCCATATATCCGCCATTAGGCCACCAACTACAGCAAGCGGACTGCTTGCAGCGAAGCCACCAAAGAAACGACCAAGCATTATCGTCTCAACATTCTGCGCGACAGCCACAGGGATTTGAAAGATGGCAAAGACTGCATAACCCGAGAGAAGGGGTATTTTCCGACCATATGCTTCACTCATCGGACCGAAGATGATGGGTCCTAAGACAAAACCGAACAGAAATAGGGAAACGCCAAGAGTCGACGTTACGGTCCCGATGTTATACTCCTTTGCAACTGGGTTGATGGCAACACTGAAAATCGAACTCGAAAACGTGACACTGAATGTCAGGATAGATCCAACGGCGGTGATAACCCATCGTTTCCGCCTTGACCAATTCTTTGGATTGCCAGGGTCATCGGGACCATCGAACTCAACGAGGTCAGGTCGAGCCTTTTGCGTCTGAACGACATTCCCGCTGTCAGGTGCTGTCTTCTCGACGTCTTCACCGTGTAAAGTGCTGGGTGTTGATTCCAGGGACTGGTCTGGACGTCCGGAGAAGATTGTATTGTTCAAGTTGTTATGTTCGCCTTCGACACCAGCGGCTTGAGAGCTTGGAACATGATCCTGATGGGAAGCTATACGCTGGCCGTAAGGGTCAGCGCCTTCATCCGTGCTGGTCTGAAGATCCATCTCGTCCTGAAAGAGGACCAGCAAGCCCCGAGATAAATGATACGACACAAGACATAACTGATATTGACGCAAATATGCTTCTCATTCCCCAGAAGCCTTTTTGCAACGGGGCGACGATCATGGAGATTCGACTTGGGAGCTTCCTAATGAAGCAAGCCTCGGCAGAGACCGCGGATCGCAAATCTCAGGCATGTCAGGCATCACCATGGACGTGGTTGGCGGTAGATCTTGTAATATTAAGGAAGGTGTAGCGAGCTTACTAAATACCGATTCGGTCCTGTACCACTGTTTCTTGCTTCCTACTGCCTCGGTTACGTTCCATATCCGCCCCCTCAAGAAGTGCCTTGGCCGTAAGACCAGCGAATATTGTGAACGCAATGGAAAGCCTTACTCAGAATGACATGTTTGATCTCAGGCTTGAGTGTATATGGATTGTACTTAAGCCACCAATGGCCGCCCGTCGTGCCGAACCACACTCTTGCAATTCTCTACACTTCGTCTTGAAGATAGTGTGATCCAACGCGGGACTTCATCAAGAGCTTTGCATCAGCTGACCTTTTTGTCCTGCAGACCCCGCCTTGTATTAGTAGTCGTACCTGTTCTGACCTTCCATCGTTGTGAACCAATATCACTTTCCACCGAGCTAACTCAGCCCGAATTGGACTTGCCTCAACATGGCCGCATCAACAAATGGTGATAAGAACCACGATGTCGACGTCATCATAGTCGGCGGTGGCTTCTCAGGGATATCATCCCTCTATCGATTTCGAAAGATGGGTCTGAAATGCGTGGTATTTGAATCAGGTTCAGACTTCGGCGGTGTCTGGTACCACAACCGCTACCCCGGAGCTCGTGTCGACTCGGAATGGCCATACTACCAGCTCAACATACCTGAGGTATACAAAAATTACGTTTTCAAGGAACGCTTCCCCAACCATGTCGAGATTAGGGAGTATGTTGCTCACGTCGACAAAGTGCTCGACCTACGCAAGGATGCAGTCTTCAATGCCTTCGTTAACGACTGCTCATGGAACAACGATACAGGAAAATGGACTGTCAAAACCGAACAGGGCCATACAGCAACAGCCAAATATTTGATCCTGTGTTCAGGCTTGCTGCACCGAAGGCATTACCCTGAATTTCCCGATCTCGACAAATACCAGGGCGCAATCCATCATTCCGGCTTCTGGCCTGAAGATCTCAGCACAAAAGGCAAAAAGGTCGCCATCATAGGCGCCGGTGCCACAGCCGTACAAATTACTCAAGAAATTGCAAAAGATGCAGCTGAACTCACAGTCTTTATGCGAAGACCCAGCTTCTGCCTACCCATGGTACAACGCAAGCTCAGCAAAGACGAAAATCGTGGCATGCAGTTGTACTACGATACTCTCTTCACCCAAGGGCGCAAGTCCCCCGCAGGCTTCCCCAGTAGACGTCTGACACAAAGCGTGCTAGATGCCACCCCTGAAGAACGAGAGGCGCTCTTTGAAGACCTCTGGAGCCGCGGTGGTTTCCAATTCTTGATGGGCGGGTATTACGATGTTTCGCTCAATACTGAGTCGAACAAGATCGTGTATGATTTCTGGTCAAGAAAGGTTCGAGAGAAGATGAGACCGGGACCAAAACGGGATATGATGGCACCAACGCTCGAGAACATGCCATATCATTTCGGGACCAAGAGAACGCCACTTGAGCAGGACTACTACGAATGTCTAGATCAGGATAACGTAGCCGTTGTCAATATGAATGAGAAGAAGATGAAGGGTTTCACAGAGAAGGGCATTGCATTCGAAGATGGTGTAGAGTCAGAGTTTGACATCATTGTGCTGGCGACTGGATTTGACAGTTTCTCAGGATCGTGAGTCACTTCCCAATACAAATCTCATGAATTACACTAACAACCAGCAGGGTAACAAACATGGGCTTGAAGAACAAAGACGGCGTCGACATCAAAGACATCTGGAAAGGAGGCATAAAGTCCTACCTCGGCATGTCCTTCGAAGGCTTCCCAAACTGTTTCATGATCTACTCTCCTCACGGTAAGTCCAAGTCCCTTCAAACTCCGTCCGACCCTCACTAACAAAACCCTTCCTACAGCTCCAACGGCCCTCTCCAACGGCCCAACAATAATCGAATCCCAAGCCGACATGATAACATCCTTCATCACGCACCTCGAATCCGCCAAAATCAAATCCATCACCCCCACCCAATCAGCACAAGACCAATGGGTCGACCTAGTCGACGAAATGGCACAAATGACGCTCTTCCCCCTAACAAACAGCTGGTGGTCCGGCGGTAACATCCCAGGCAAGAAAGTCCAGATGCTGACGTACGTGCTTGGAATCGATAAGTATGAGGCGCAGTGTAGAGCTGTGTTGGACGAGATGAAGGGGTTTGATGTTGTGTATCAGGATGGGAGGACTGAGAGTAATACGGAGAGGGAGATGGATGAATTGACGGTTAAGGCTGCTATGGCTGCTGCTTAAGTAGGAGCATGAACATAATGCATGACTAACCTACCTCTGTGATATGTCTGGACAAACCATTACATCAACATAAACCCAAAAATCACATCAATTCACATCTCAAAGTCATGTCCCACTTACCACTACGACTTGACCTCAACCCCAAGAAGTCCAAAACACGTAGAGTGCATTATCCAGAGCATCAAGGATCGACGACCACTACCCTAAACTTACTATAAAGTGACATATCATACATACTTCACCATCTCTCACATGGTCTACATAAAGGCCCTGTCGAATAAAGAAGCACAGACATTTCTATACGTGAGTTTCAAGCATACAATACAGGTGTGGGATATTGTTATAGTCAACGTAAGATTTTTGGTAGTTTGGAAGGTTTGAATGTTTGTGTTTGCTATATCGTTTGTATACCTACTGACAAAGCAAAGCGAGTGCTGTGCTTGCGTTGGTTACATTAACTATAAGACGGAAGGTTTTGCTCCGGTACAAACAAACTGTTTTCGCTTTATACCATTGTTCCTTCTTATAAGAGCCTTGTGCGGCTGAGTATTTCTGAGATTTTAATCTTGTTGTTTGTTTATTGCTGAGCTGCCTATCAGATAGCGAAGCCGCAAAGCAATTGAGACAGGAAGCGTGAACCAAGATGATGGATTGTCAAATAGATAGAGATGATGTAGAAGCCTAGATCGTGAATTTCTTTTCATTGATCGTTGGTTGAGCATGGCTCTGAGTGTAGTGGGTACATGGTTCTTTTATTGAAAGTTGTTGTGAACAGTAAGTCGGCAACACTGCTGCTATGCGGAACGAGTTGTTGAGATCTTCGTGAAACACCATGGTATTTGGAGTATCCTTTAAGCTGGCGTCACCCCTCATTGCTGAAGAGGTAGCTTGATATGCTCAGAATGCAAACAGCCATCATGTTCCTAGCATAAGCCGGCAGCATATGTTGCTACTTTCTTAAGTGACTCAGCAGGGAGCTGATTGCAGCAAGCTGGTGGTTGCTGAAACCTGCCGTGGTTGTCCCGTAATTGAAGACATCGGTACAGCTTATATATGCCTTATCGAACTTATCTTTTGAGATTGTCATTCATACAAGACAGTGTATTGTCGTCAGGAACGGTAGTAGGCGTTGATGACTGGGGCCGACTCGATGATCGATTGTCAATGGACGTCTTGTGTCGCAGATTGGGTGCAACATATCGAAATATGCTCCTTCTGCATGTTGTGGTGGATAATTTGTGCACAATTCCTGATTGTACTCAAAAATCGTCGTCAACGTCTTCGACCTGCTCGACTTCGGTCACGCAGACATAATCATCCTTGAATGATTTTGTAATCACCTCTGGGACAAAGATGACTGTCGTCTCTGAAGTAGGTTGAGACCACTCTTCGCTTGCTCTGCGAGTCAGAAGAGGTCGGTTGTGAGGACTGGTGGTGTCCGCCTGTTCGTGCGCGGTATCTTCTTCCATGCACCGTGTGGTCTTGTCGAAGAGGTTTACATGAGCAATCATCTTATCGAGCCGAGGACACTTGCTGTTGGCTTCGTAGATGAAACCGGACTTGGACAAGCGACGCATGCGAGTGAGAAAGGCTGGCTGCGTTTGGTTTGTTGTTTCGGTAAAAGACGACATTATTAATTGTTGATGGTGGTAAATTTTGGTAGCTAGGACAACCGCATAGTATGGGCGGCAAGTGTTGGTTTAATAGTGGACGAAAGGACTATTGTAAAGTGGAGGACTTTGTTAACCGTATGGTATATAAGGCCGTATGCTGCGCCTGCATTCACAGTGACTCGCCGATCACCCCAGACGTGGATGCCCATGCCTTCACTTTTCTTGTCCTCATTAGGAACAAGTCTGTTACAGTCGGGTACAAACTTCTACCTTGAGTAATGACGTTGGAGCATGCGTGGAGTGTGGAGATATCGACATCTTGTTTCGACCAGTACACGTGCATTAGTCGATTCTAGTCGAAATTCAGGCAGGCCGCCGATGGACTGAGGCAGGAAACGATGATGTCGATTCCTCACTCGGTCGAATTACTTTCCTTCTGTGGCCGAGCTTTTCTGCCACCGACTCGTGCTTGCTTTTGCTGTCGCACTCTAATAGTCATGACTTGATCTCCGCACACGATATGACGATGATCTCTGACGTTCTTCCAAAATGAAAACTGCTTGGTCTGCTTTAACAGTTCTGTTCTTTGTGCACGTTCCATCGGATATCATTGCCGCCATGTGTCGTCTCAGCCGAATCTCTGCGTTGATCTATGGGTCCCTCGCAACTACTGTACCCAGTACAGCATAGTATGTTGAGTATAGCACTAACAGTATTGGTTGTAAATGAACTCGTAGGACGATGCAAATCGTATGCGACTTGGTACTCAGGTGTTTGACAGTGCCTCAATTACAAGCATATCACGCATCTCGTGTAATTCGTGTACTGGCTATACGTACGCAGCCAAGGCAAATCGAGAAGAATGGTGGAACAACGTTCCAAGAAGTGGCAGGAGCCGGTGGCAGGGGCAAGAAGATGGTTGGACCCTTGAATGACATTAGATCAATTTCATTTGTTCGCGAAACATTCCTAATTCGGATTGCCACTTCACCAAGCTTTCACGTCTTCAGCACTGCCCTGATGATCTGCTTTCTTGATACAACCAGCAAGAAAACCGGCATCAGAATGTTGTCGTATCTCCATGCATCTTTTGATTTGCTTCTCATTTGTGATTTCTTGCGAGATGATATTTACCAGCAAGTTTGAGGATGTCCTTCTGTCTTAAGTGGTGGATAATCCATAGTTGTCTGGTACATGATTTACTTTCAGCTCAATGGGTTGAGCGTAATGTCTGTTCTCCCATGCCGGGCGTGAGCCCGGGTCTCAATCACGGTAAGACGAAAATCGGTAGCGTTCAGTTTCACAATGACAGTCATGTAGTGATTCGGTGAGAGTGCTAGGTATGGAAAATGCACACCTTAACTGGAATGCAGACTTGTACGCAATCAAATAGATTGAAATAATTGTTTGTGCGCTTTTAACAAACATCACGCTATTCAAGTCCGTTAACGATGATGGAGCTGGTATTCGTGGTTCGGCTACACGACCATGCTTTGTTAACCATATCTCATAAGTGCAGTCCAGTCCATCCATGAAAACATCAGTACGCATAGCAACACCACCAAATGCAGTAACAATATACATCGCCAAATCTCATCGCGAAAGTGCCGGACCGATCCCTGATCAACAACAATCTACTCCTCATCATATTGCATGCCTTCTTCAACATCTCGCAAGTAGTCCAGGTGTACACGGCATTCCTCCATCTTCTCCGCCCAGTGCTGCATCTCCTTGCTGACTTCAGCATGCTTTCTGCTTGACAGTGGCGCCTCTATGCGGTCATATTTCTCCCAAGCAAGTCTATGTCGTTCCTTGGCCTTTTTGAACTGTGCATCCATCAAGATCTTGACCCGCACAAGAGCTTGACCAGGAGATATCTTTGGTCGCATCGTAGCATCCCCAATGTCTGACTCATCGACAAAACCTGCCAACGCAGCCGTGTAATCTGGCTTCCGAGCGGTCTTCGCAGCAAAGTCAAAGACCTTGGGAGCTGATCCGACAGGGTTGGATGAAGCTCTTCGCTCAGTGGCTTTGATGTGCTTGGTGAGTCGAGTGCACACCTCGCAGCTGCTGATGTGGTCAGGGTCGAGGCTGTGAAGAACATTCCGTGCTGTTTTAGAGACACCGACTGGGCTCTGAGCTTGCTGCTCCATGGTAATATCAGGTAAGATGTAAGCTGAAGTCATGTTCTCATCAAACGATGCTCGTCGCCGACGTCGGGATGTGTTGGATGCTGCGGTTGGATTCTCCTCCATGATGCTAGGCTCAGTGTCTTCGAGGACAGATTTCTTGTGTTGTCTTGATGGCTCCCTCGTACTCTTGCTTGAAACATGTCGATTCACAACAACACTACCCTTAATCGGTGCTTGCGAGATGACGCGGGCTTCATCTGAGACTTGTGTTTGCTTTTGTTCTTGTGCTTCTTTTCTCGATTGTGGTTGAACCTGGGTAGGTCGGTGCGGCAAATCTTGGATCGGACTGCTGAGGTCGAAAAGCTCTTCAATGATTCTGTTCTGGCGTCTATTCGGTGGAGATGATGGCTTGTGCGAATCTTGCTTTAATACTCGAAGCTCTTGGACGGCTTCGTCGCGTTCCCTGGTAAGGTCGGCAATTGTTCTCATAGCTTCAGCAAGATCGCGTTGTAGGGCTCTGAGAGACGCTACTATCTGCTTCTCGTCCGCAGGAATATTGTAGTGTACCTGGATGTTAGGAAGAGCACCGTGGTCAGGCATAATTTGCGACGTGTTTAGCATGTTTGAGGGTAGCAGATACGACTGTGATACATTTTGCTGAGGCTTTGGCATAGACGCGTTTCGACTGAATCGAGTTGACTTCTTGTTTGTTCTGGTTTGTTGTGGTGTATTCGAACCTGGAGTGTACATGACTTGGTAATCGCCCACAAATGCATCTGCAGAATGGATACTGCTATAATTTGTGAAGCGTGTACCTCTGTCATGATACACAGGTGAGTCAGCCATGCCGAGGAGCTGTTGTTGTAAAGCTGCTGTGGTTAGTAGATGTGGTAAGTAAGAAAGTACGAGAACGACTGTAGCTGGCGAAATAGTGGTAGTGATGGAAGTTATCGGTCAATGTAAACAAACCCACGGATCAATGTTGTTGCGTAACGTGACGTAGACAGCACAGAGGCGCGCTAACACGTGTTTGCACGACGAGTAAACAGAGCCTGCTTGTTGGCTTCTTGTACTTTGCAGTGTCGCAGCAGTACAGTTTACACCACCAGCCTTCACTTCATCGCAATGTATTTACCTAGTGATTATGTGTTCGGAAATTTGGCAGGCACTGCCCCGAGTATATGTCCTGCTATCTGAGAACAAAGTAGCTGATTTCACCATATGTGAATTAGGTGTGCACACATCGCATACCTTGCAGAACACTCAACAAGCTGGCCATTGTTTTACCTTCTTGACCCAACCCGATATCGTTCAGTTGGTTCGTCGGAAGTATGCTTAGGCATAGTTCTTGAGTGACCACAAGTCCTACAGTACTATATGCTACGTTAACTGGGTGCATCTAGACTTATCAAAGCCAGCCAAGCAATATCGGAAGGTTTTGTGACTTATTTTCTGCAGCTTTGGGAGACTTGAGCATCGAGTTCCAATACTCCACAGTGCCTAAAATACCGACATGGCTGATGGCTTACGATCATCCTGCAGGGTTCTGACTTTGGACTGGCGGGATTGGCAAGCTAAAGACTCCATGTGCTGACATTCTAATCCTTGTCAACCCCGTCCCAGATTATGGCTGGTGAACCTGTCTTGCACCTCAACTGCGCCTGCTTCGCCTCGCCCAACTATCCAAATACTCTCTCGGCGCTTGTTTCATGACCCTATCAAACTTTTGTATGCGTGTATATGTGTTGCACTCAGGAAGTCAGTCTTTAAAGTCTTGTTGCAATTCCGAATCCTAGACATGCTTGTTGCCCGATCTTGTGAATAGCTTCCAGCTCCGGACATCCTGCTTAGGTTGGCTCATGGATCAAGATTGTACCACATTGATTCTCGAGATCTTTGCCATCTACATCCCTTCGTTTTCTCCTTTGTATTATACTCGCCGTTATGGTCAACCGACTACGAACTCGACAAAACGGGCCAGGACATTCACCCACCTTTGACCCATCCGTGGGGTCACAGGATGACACAAGTGGAGGACCTGGAACGTCGGTAGCAACTATTGTACGTGAGAGCTGAAAATCAGTCTACAGGTCTAATGAGATATATAGGTGTTAGTTATTGTAGCATCAATTGTTGTATTCTCAATAATATTCTACCTATTTCTTCGACGACTCCGAGCGCAAAATAGTTCCCCAAAACTCCTGCCAGGCAAGTTCTTGAAGAAAAAGTGGGAGCAATGGCAGCCAAAACGCAAATACAAGTCCGTCGATTCTGCAGAACGTGGTGAAAACACAACGAGCGCACACACATCATATCAGGGCCAAGAGGAGAATGCTGCGGTAAATGCAGTGACAGTTGGTGTGAACAGGAACACTAGTGTATCAAGTGTCATGACCTTACCGGCCTACTCTCAAGCGCCGAAAGAGAGTGAGCAAGTCCTTGGCCGAGAAGGGGAAAGAGGAGGAATAGATACGGTTGTTGAGTTCCCAGAAACCATCGAGGAAGAAGAGGCAGTGAGAGAGGTCGAGATGGAGTCGTTGTATCAGATCCGTCAGGCTCGCCGACGAGAGCTTGCAGAGCGAGAAGAAAGAAGACGCGAGCGGCGGGAGGCTCGTGAAAGAGGAGACTGGCAGCGATTAGAGGAATTACGGCGCCAATCCCAACAACGAACAGAAGCAGCAAACAATGGTTCTACGGGAAACCTCACAGCTGATATACTGATAGCAGAGCATCAATCCCGGCCGAAGGAGCGCAGAGTGTCAAGTGTAGCTTATGGAGAACTTGGCCAGGTACGGCATGATGGCACTCGAGTGCGATCGAACAGTCACGAGTCCGAACGTGGAGGTCTTCTTGCAGGTGCTGCGCCCATGGGTGAGAACGTGCAAGGAGGGCTCGGTTCTGAAACGGCGTCGCTGTTTACCATGAGTAATCTCTCACGACCAAGTCTACCATATGCCAATGGACGCCAACGCTCCAATAGTGGTGCATTGTCTATATCTACAACATCAAGCTTCGACCTACCACAACCAACTCCATCAGGGACGGACGAGCCTTCTCATAGAAACAACTCAGGCTCTTCAGAAAGTTCCCCAGCGGAGACACGCTTGACTCCTGAGAGCACAGACGAGGGCTCTGACGAAATTGGTAGCTCCAATATCGAATCACGAACTCTATCGACAGCCACGCAATCCAACCACGATATTCCGAGGCCGCCAGAGTATGAAAACCATGACTGGGGTGATGCACCCTCATACGAGGAAGCACTTCGAAGGGCAGCCAGTCGAAGACAACAGCTTCCACTTCAGGTACCTCGTATCAGTATCCAGATGGCTAGTGAGCCAAATACACCAGTGCTTGGAAGAGACTCTGAGGATAATCCTCGAGAAAGGTAAGTGGAACAAGGCCGGTGGCAGACATGCATATATTAGTGTCTGCACTGACATTTCTTTCAAATCTCATAATGACCAGATTTGGAATGGTCTGAAATGGCACAAAAGTCATATATTGTGGATTGAAGTTCGAAATATGAGCGATCTTGGCTGTCTACATTTTTGATACGATTGGGCTTAAGGCGTACTAGCAAGCAATAGTTGAAGCTGCTCACCTTGGGTAAAAGTGCCGGGATGTGCACAGAGCAGCGAGTTGTTACTGGCATCGACTCGCCGATGGCACGAATTTGAGCCTGATATTGTTGATGTTTGTTCGTGACTCGAATCACTAAACAAAAAGCGTCGCAATTAGTAAATAGTTTGACACGATGACATTCGACCAATTATGATGATCCTACAGAAAAGTGGTAGCCATGCCAACCAATGTTTCCCTCACTTCATCCCCATCACGAAACGCGAATCGAGTATGCTAGTAATGCAAGCGCTCAGAGTGCTTGCACTCCACGCCCCTGCTTGACCCCAGAAACCATGACATCGTCACGACAATAACATAGTGCAACCCTTGATGCGTCTGAAACATCCATTATTGCTATGCACTCGTGTCTGTGACTTATGTTCAGTGCCCGCTCTCTCCTGTCGCCAATACTTAATGGTCAACACAGGACGTCTCTAGTTCATGCCTCTACGACAACGACTCGACATTGATTCTACCAAGAGAGAGTGACTCGATTTGGCCTGCAACCATGGATCCCGAAGATCTCTATACTAAGCAAAATTGTATCGGCGGCGGTAGTTTCGGGAAGGTCTACAAAGGGGTTGATAAGAGAACGGGACAATCGGTTGCAATCAAAATCATTGATGTCGAGAATGCCGAAGACGAAGTCGACGATATCATCCAAGAAATATCCATCCTCTCCGAACTGCAATCTCCGTATGTCACCAAATACTATGGCTCGTTTCTTAAAGGTTCAGACCTATGGATTGTGATGGAGTTTTGCTCAGGAGGCAGCTGTTCGGATCTGATGCGACCAGGCCTGATGACAGAAGACTATATCAGCATCATAATCAGAGAGTTACTGATGGGATTGGACTATCTACATAGTGACAAGAAACTACACAGAGATATCAAGGCCGCCAACGTATTGTTGGGTGCCAATGGCCAGGTCAAATTGGCTGATTTCGGTGTGTCAGGACAATTATCTGCGACCATGACGAAGAAGAACACTTTCGTTGGCACACCCTTCTGGATGGCTCCAGAAGTTATCAAGCAGTCTGGCTACGATCACAAGGCAGATATATGGTCTCTAGGTATTACAGCCATTGAGCTGGCACTAGGAGAACCACCGTACTCCGACATACATCCTATGAAAGTCCTATTTTTGATACCGAAGAATCCACCGCCTATACTGCATGGAAATTTTTCACAATCATTTAAAGACTTTGTTGGACTGTGTCTACGAAGGGATCCGAGGGAGAGACCGTCTGCAAAAGAAATGTTGAAACATCCGTTCGTGAAGCGGGCGAAGAAGACAACATACTTGACCGAACTAATCGAGCGGCATGAACGGTGGCAAGCATTGCATGGCAACAAATCGGCTGACGGTGAAGATGAAGAAGAAACGGGACAGCAGTACCACCAAGAGCCTGAGAATGAGGACTTGTGGGATTTTGGCACAGTCAGACCGGTTGGCGGTGCACGCGCGGGAGGACTGCGACCTATGAACTCATCAGAAACCAATGCTCGAGCGTCGGTTGAACCATCCACATCCAAACCAAAATTTGACTTCGACGACACAGTCAAGGCCTCTGCTTCACCACCACGATCACCAGCGAAGAGTGTTTTTCCCACAAACAACATACCTATTTCACCGACCAAGGTCCCCTTGCCAGCGTCACCTATGAAACAAGACGCGCAACCAAAGAAGGAAGACAGATTCCAACCACATCGGCCAGCACCATCAACTCCTGCCGCTGCTGTAACGAAGACTCAACATCGGGATAGTCCTGGTGAGGCTGAGTATAATAAAGCCTTTCAAGCCACACTGGCTCAAGATATGGGTTTCTTGTCTCTTGTTCAACCGACTGCTCCTAATGGCACAAGGACGACGACAAGTGATCCAATACACAAGCCACCATTCCAATTACCAGAAATACCTCCGTTTAAGGGCAAGCCAGGCAGAGGCGACATTGTAGAACAGCCTTCCAGAGCAAACTCCAATTCCTCCAATCTCAACCAAAAACCTCTACCACCATTTTCATCGCAAGATTTGGCTCCAGCACCACAACCGCCGAGTCAGAATAAGACATCCCCTTCACCAAGGGAAATCACTACCGCTTCAAATGGTGTATCATCGTGGACGGACCAATCCTCACAGCCGCTACCGTATTCACACGCCCCTTCACAGCCTACATTGAATCAACAAACTCAACAACCTCCACAGTCTCAACCTCCGCTATCACCCACAGACCGAAATCAAGACCTGACAGCTCTATCCTCCGTGATACTACCAGCTCTCGACTCCTCCCTCCGCCGTCGAACTCACATGCTCAATGCGCTAGCCACAACATCAAACATGTCACCAGTCCAACACAAGAAATACGCCGACTCCCACGAAAAAGTGCGAAAACTGGTCATCAGAGCCGCACAAGCATTCCAGGACATCCAGAGACTAGACGAAGAAACAACAGTCGGCATGGGCGGAGGTGTCCGAGAATTCCTGGAAGGGTTTCTGGAGGAAATTCTTGTTCGTGTTGAGGCTGGTGATGAATAAAATATAGCGTGTGTATGTGTCTGGAATTATACTGCGCGGTGCAGTACTTGTTGGCACTTCTATTCTATTCTTTCTACCTTGATCGGAGAATTATGTCGGAACTATTACCTCCTTTCAAGACAAGGATAGGTATTGAAGACATACCGTCACCTGAGCTACGTCACGTACGTACGTACGGTGCATGGTAGTATAGCATAACATAAAACAACGACTGCACGAACTGAGCCGAATAAACACCAACATCAAGGAACAGAGGCCAACGGACAGGACAAAACCCTCGCCTCGACTCGACTTAGGACAGGAATGGCGGTGCTACCTATCCTTATCATGTTTTCTTAAATAAGCGTGGCGTTCCGGAACTGGTTGGGTCACTACTACTACAAAACAGTAAAAGTACTGCAGTACTGTTGCATTGTAGGGTGTTATAGGGCATTATAGGGTACGGCATGGAAGGGTAGAGGTAGTCCATTTTTGAACAATTCAAAGGATGTTGAACAAATGAACGAGTGAACAATATGCATCTGTGTGTTCTTCAAGTCTCCATCTGTATTTATGTGTATATATGTATACATCGCCTCCGTACTTGTACGTCCTGTCAAATTACCCATTCATACCACATCCCTTTAATCCTACGTATATCTGTTCTATCCGACCGTCTCTCCCATATATCCAAATAGTAAATAGTAAACAGTAGACACCCAATTCACTCAAAAGGAAGTACTTTATACAGATAAGTATTACTTTAAACCAAAGTAAAGCATATGACCACCTTCTTTCCTTCCTTCCTTGCTTTTATCCTCTCAGCCTGTCTCTGTTCCTTAAGCACAGCACTGCGATAGCTGGGTATAGGTATAGGTATATATGCTCCTGTACCTCGCTGCAGTATAGCTGTAAACATACCCTTTCCCGTTCCCTTCCCCTCTCCCTCTTCATGTCCTTCTACATCTTACTATATCCCATCTGCTCACACTGCGCACTGTACTTACTCTACAGTACAACACACCGCAGTACATTGTAACATAGCACAACACAGTAGGGTAGTACCACCAGCTACATCATCCCAACTATGTATTGCGTACAGTATAAGATTTACTGATGCGTTCGTACGTTTTTTTTAAATTCACGGATTTCGAAAGTTGTTAAAGTTTATTCGGTACACTGGCTGGAAGTTGGAACATTCAAGTCATGCTTGGGTATTAAATTATAGCCACGTAAGTACAATAATTGACTATCTACACGTCCGGGTATCAATCTCTCCCCCAACCACTCAGTCAGTCAGAGCCGTTAAATTCGTGATATCCTCCACTATATTTCCAATCGCCATCTCCTCTCATCTTATTCAATCCTAAACGCCTGTCAATCGGTCGTCAACCCTAAATCCACCACATATCCACCACCACTCCCACTCATGCTCATGCTCACGCATAAAGCATTCTGTTATTCCCAGTATACGTATTTCTCATCTGAGGTGGTGCCATCCTAGTATTAGGAGGAGGAGGGCCACCTCTAAAACCCATTTCCATCCCGTTATATTCCATGTCGCCTCGCCAACTCTTCCTTCTGGGGGCGTTATCGTCGCGCCATGCGTTGATTGGTCTCATGTCAGTTGTGATTGGTTCGGTAAAGCTGTGTGGGTGTCTGTTGTTGTAGGTAGGTTGCATGGGACCTGCATAACGGCTGTGGTAGTGGTTTTCTGCTTGAGTGGCGTAGTGC
Organism: Neophaeococcomyces aloes; assembly: GCA_022813445.1. Classification (NCBI taxonomy): domain Eukaryota; kingdom Fungi; phylum Ascomycota; class Eurotiomycetes; order Chaetothyriales; genus Neophaeococcomyces; species Neophaeococcomyces aloes. The sequence goes on along the minus strand of JAKLMK010000043.1, from coordinate 97,388 downwards.
TGAGGTTCTGCTGGATAGAATTCGTGTGCTAGGGGGCGAGGTGGGTGGGAACTATGTTGAGAGCGGGGCCGGGAGCGGGATCGAGATCGAGAGCTGGAGCGGGGTCGGGAATGGGAGCGTGGACGGGGTTGTGGGTAATCGGTGTACTGGTCTCTGTGGAACTGAGGTTGGGAGTGGTGACTGTAGGATGGTTCTGCGTTGTAGTAATAAGCGTCTGATTGAGGATGTGAATATTGGTCGTAGCGGTTTTGTTGTTGATAGCTGGGTATTTGTGGAGCGTACTGTAGATCGTACTGTAGATCGTGGCTGTAGCTTTCTGGCACTGCATAATTTTGTACATCGGGATCGTGGGTGTAATCATCATACACAGCATATTCTTGAGGATGCCAGTTCGGATCTGGCTGGGTCCAACTTCGAAGAGGCTTTCTTGGTATTGTGTGTGGTTGCGGCTCACGTTGGGTGGGTTGGTTTTGCTCAATCTGCTCGACTTCCCATGTTCGTCTCAAAGCTTCTCCAGCTGACTGTCTACGAGCCCGCCATACATTGGCTTGCGAAGCCCAAACGTCCTCTCTAGGGGCCTCAATTTCTGGTGTAACATCAATTGGTCGCGGTGAATGACATGGAGGTGGAGGAGGCACTTCTTCTGGTTGATTCGGCTCTTGCAACTCTGTTGGTTGCTCTTGGTGCTTCACATCCTCCACATACACTCGTCGGGGAGAGTGTGGAGGTGGTGGCGGAGGCTCATCCGGCTCATCTACCGAGGCAGGATCAGACGAAGGTACAGCCTGATAGTGTAAAGGTCTGAAATGCGTTGCAAAGCCATGTCTGTATGACAATCGTTTATTTATCTCTTCTGTAGTTGGCATTGGTGGTAATGGCGGAGCATCAATCGACAGACGAGCAGAATGTGGAATTTTGCCTGGAACACCCCCTCGATCATCAAAGGAATGGCGCTGGTTGTCTTCTCGCACTGAGTTCGATCTACTTCTCGGCCTAGATGTTTGCGAGGCAGTTCGGTCATCCATCGTTGACCTTGGTCGAGGAATGGTTGTGATTTCGAATGGGCTCGGACATGTTCTACTTCGAGGCAAATCTGGCTGTTGAGTTCGCAGCGGAGTCTTGACACGTGCAATGTCATAAGGATTGTTTCCGAGGACGTCAACCACAGAGCCTAGATCATGGAGATTTACGGGAGGAGCATAGTCATCCGCATTCCGCTTCTGATCCTGCTTGTCGCCCTTCGGCCACCCAAACCATGACTTAGGACGATGATCCGTACTTGGTCTTCCTCTCGATCTCGAGCGTGACCGCGAATTTGAGCGGGAAAGCGAACGGGAAAGTGAACGTCGGACAGACTCCTTCTTTTCTGGTTCCGGAGATGGAAACCGTACATCCTGTACCACAGGTGTAAAGGACAACACAGACACGTTCACAGGAGTGGCAGTATCCTCGCTTCGATATGTCCTTTCCAACTCCGGGAGTGCTTCAGACCGGACAGCTAGGCTGGACCGAGCTCTGTTTGTGATGGGTGGAACACTGAAACATTCAATAGAAGCTATACGCTGCACAACAAGGTCTTTTGCAGTGTCAGCTGTTGATTTTCTCCTTTGCTTAACCAGCTTTTTCCTGAGTTTTTCATCAGAGTTTGTTGGAGAAATTGGTTGACTGGTGGTGGACGTCTTGATTTTCTCGACTCGAGGGTGGAGTGCTGTGGCGGAGGAAGGAGATGAGATTTGTTCGACCTTCGCGGAACTCGGTGAAGGAATGTTTGTAGAGAGAACGGGCATTACGAGTACGCCTTTTCCGGTCTTGTCTTTGGGTTTGCGGAAGGGAAATCTGCTTCCATGCTTCGTATCCCTAGGCAGGATATCTGGCTGAATCTCAAAACTCCGTTTCTCAATTGATGGACTAATCGCGTGCAAAGAGTTACTCGAGCTGTAACCACTGTCAGACTCGGTCAAAGATGGTTGGGGAACTGGTAATAGCAACTTTTGTGTATTTCTGACCGGCGATCTTTCCGGGGAAGCGGGTTGCGATCGTGTCGATTGCAGCTCTACTGCAGACATGAATCTGTCTTCATTTGTTGCTTCTGGTTCAGGCACGGAGAAGAAGGACAATGGTGAGTCCAGGCGATCAGTCGTTGATTTCGCAGCGAGTGGCTCGCCAACGAACGAACGCTGGCCATTCAGTCTTCCTTCGTGCTGTCGAACAGGCCCCTCGAGGACGGCTGTACCAGAGTTACCATAGGGACTGGTAGGAAGTTCGGCCATATATTCCTCTGCCATTTTGGCCGTATGATCTTTGATTGGAGTGCTCTGGGGCAGCAGAGACTCCTCCTGGTCAAAACCCTGGTATACTTCAGCATGATTGAACCTCGCCTCTGTTCCAGGCATGAATGAGAATTGCCGACGCATACCTGCCATGGGGCCTGCGTAGCGCTCGGCATCTTTCCGCTCAATATCGTTCACCCTTTTCGCCTTTACTGTGCCGAGTTCCGACTCGTACACGCTAGAAACATCTCGTCTGAGTCGTGCAGCTGACTGCGACTGAAAGAACTTCGAGAGTTCGCTTGGGGCGGGCGACGCTCTGCCATTAACAACGTGAAGCGTCCCGAGACTTAAACCACCGAGATGTGTATAGTCAAGATCCGACGGGGTGGATGATCGAACATCTTGAGGTGGAGGCGTCCAAGCTTCTTCTGCTAGAGTTTGATGAAGCACGCCAGGCGCATCCTCAGCGTTCTCAACCACGATATTGAAAACTGGGTCCGTCTCTTCCTGGGCGGCTTTCTGAGGCGAGCTTGCCTTTCTAGTTGCGCTGCCTGGCGCGAAGGATGCAGTGCGTCTTGAAGGGGGAGCCGGATCCTCCACGATCCTTTCGAGTGAGGACTGAGCGCTGACGGGGCCAGAAGCGTTGAGACCAAGACGTTCCCTGCTGCTCACGCTGCTTATGCTGGAAGCTTGAGTTTCTGAAGGTCGCCATGAATTCAGTAGGTTCGATAGGGGTCGCTTAGACGTTGTTGGCAATGCCAGAGACTGTGACGACGAGGAGGCATCGACGCCGTGATTTTCATATTTGCTGACTATCGAAGTCACTGCAGATGGGTTTGGAACGAGATTCTTCGGGTCGAAGTCGGAGGAGGGGTCGAACAAGTGCGATCTCAAAGCTTCTCTTGACTCATTGGGAGATGAATATGGCAGTGAGTCGGTAGTCGCGCTCTTGCTTAGGCTCTTTCTCCTTACGAAGGGCTGGTTTGCATGGTAAGGTTGAGTCGCTGAAGACTGTAGGTTGCTGGAAGAGGTGTTCGTGAGAGGTTTGGACAGGCGACGGCGGCCTTTTGCCTGGTCGTGGTCTTCTTGGTAGATATCGTCGTGGTATACCCCGGATTTCCGGCGCAGGAACGCCATGGCCGCAGGGCGGTCAATGACAGCGGGAACAGGCCAGTGTGCAAAGAGCTAAATAATGGCCATTGTGCAGTTAATTGGCAATGATATGGGAAACCGAACCTAGACCACTGCTTCAGCTGAGCAAGTCTAGCTAGAGTAGCATAATAGCAGCGATTTCTAACAATGCGGTAAAGGTTGCTCACGAGATCAAGCACGACACACACTGAAGAGGCTGTAAGGATGAAGGATTGCAGCAAAGGGCTAGGATATGTCCTCAGAAAATGCAAGTGGGCAGGGAAGCAGTCAAGTCATCGGAAAGCAAGAAAGACTACGAGAACGGTGATAGGGTATATGCATGATACCCCCTCCAAGGCGAAAGTAGTCAATGATTTAGCTCGACAGATGGGCGGAAGTGAAGTGCTGCAGGCATGGTGATTGGTTGCAGAGAAGCAACTTTCCTGCCTCGTTGCTGTGGGAATCTTGCTTCAAGTCTCCGCTCTAGGTGTGGGTGGCGTCGACCAGGACGAAACAGCCCCCAGCCGTCTCCCTGATCAGCCGATCCAGCCAGGTTAGACCATGTCAGCTGAGCCACATCTTGGTCAGTGCCACAGTCGTTGATGCTCTGACTTGTGGCGCAGCCCAACATCCTAGCGTAATTTGAGTTCATTCCCGTACTTGTCATGTGTCACCATTCAGAAGTCCATTTCGTGTGGAAGACACACTCTCTGCACCTCTGAGTGTACATATGTATGTGTTTTCCAGTTCGAGAATCATTGGACCTGCTATCTAGAGTAGAACTGCAGCTGCGTGGCGATATGCGCCTCGGATCTCCGATGCAGCTCGCTTTTCCCAACCTCCCCAACCACTGTTGATTTATCCATGCTTAGCGACCAAAGGCTACGCCAGCTGTATTGCCAATTTGCTTTGAGACTGTCATGTTACGCGCGCGAATTAGGACATACACTGGATTTAGCATGCAAGTATGGAACGTGATTGGTGTACACAAAAGTGTTGGATTATTGTAATATGAACTACCTATACAAGACCGCCAGCGCCTGGCTCAAAGTCATTCGAATCTAATGGTACAGCAACCTCCTCAACCATGCCATTATTTACTCAATCTGAATCCTTCGTGACTCTGGCTTTCTGGCAAATGGCAGAGTGATAGCCAAAATACCATCCTTGAGACTAGCTCTCACCGCCTCCTGGTTGACCTTGCTTGGGAAACTGAATGATCGACTGAAACTGCCACTATATCTCTCAGAGATCCAATGCTTGGTCTCGTCTTTCTTTTCCTGCTGGGCGACTTGCTGCTGTGGCTCGGCTGGTGCCTTGGACGTCTCAGCAACAGCGTCTTGCTGCGGTTGCTCAGCAATGGCGGAGGCGTTGGCTGGCTCCTCTACATCATCTTCCACAGTGGCTTGGTGACTCTTCACACTGCTGGTCTCGGATTGTTCTGTAGCAGGAGCTTGTTCAACAGCCTTGGATGCTTCAGTACCTTCGACGGCTGTGGCAGCTTGCTGTGTCGGCTGACCAGTCTTGGTCTCCTTCACGTACTTGCCCTTGATCTGGAGCGTGTGGCCATCATCTAAGAACTCAATGCTAATGTCCTTGGCGTCGAAGCCCGGTAGTTCACCCTCGAGAAGGTAAGACTCCTTGGCCTCCTTTACGTCGAACTTGGGGTTGAATGGTCTCTTGAAGTGACTGCGGGTGGCCTGGCGTGTGGCGCGTTCTAGCTGTGCGAGCGACTCATCGAAGAGGCTAAAGAGTGGTGCCACATCGTGTACGGAAGGGAACACACTTGGTCGGAAGATGGCTGGTGCGCTGCAGCGGACTGGGTAGGTGACGACTGGTCGGAAGAACAAAGACATCCTGTCTGTGCTTGTTGGTCGGTGTGCTTGGAAGATGATTGCTGAGAGAATAGTTGACCCAAGTTGATCTGCCTGAAGCTTTTGTGATGTGAATCTTGGATACTGTTGAGCTGGACAAAGCAAGTTTCTGATGCACTCTTATACCACTTGTCACCCCATTGTAGAACATGCTGGCAGAATAGGCAGTTCGCTGATTGCAAATGCTGTGGCACCCTCAAGAGGATTCTGGAAACGGTAAGGTGGCGCGAGAATTGGCAAGCGGATTCTTTCTGTTTCTGGAAGGTGCCAGCATTTTAGACAATCGTGATTGGTTGAGCTTCCACGTTAGCGTGCTCTCAGTACAAAGCCGTGCTTGCGTGTGAAGGTCTTGCCTGCGAGGCAAAACACAGAATTCAGATCACATCTTGCATGAAGTGCACCATCGAGAACTCCGAACTGCAATACAATAGTAATAAATTGCGCCAATTCAGATAATGATAAGCAGACCCACCACTCTATCCATTATGCCACCAGGGTATCAAAAGTGCCATCCAGTACCATCTCAGAGCACATGAGAAACGTGCTGCACTCTGTCGTCGCCAATTCCTACAAAAGATTCCGGCCGTCTCATGACCTCTGCTTCGCTTCCTCCTTCGCTTGCTTCTTCTGCTCCTTCTCATGCTGCTTATCAATACCGGCTGTTGAAACGATAGTGTTATATGCCATGCCACCAGCAGGTTTGTCCTCACCTGTCTCCGGTTCGCCATAACTTGCATCGTTGCCGCCATGACGAGCCTGTCCTCCCCTTCCGAGTTCTGGTGCATCGTCGGGCCTCTTTATCAGCATCGGAAGATCCTTGTTTGCATATCCCTTTAAAGCATCTTGTGCGCTCTCATGATCGAACGAAGCTCCTCGATAACTGGAAGATCGCGAGCTATCGTCTCTGTCATCATAATACTCATCTGATGAATCCCCAGCTCCGTTATGGTTTTTGTGTTTATCCCTCTTTTGGTGAAACTTCTTCATACCCTTTTGGAACTTACCATCTTGCGGTGCACCATTAGCTCTAGCATCCAGCTCTTCTTCGTCACTCGAGCTTAGACTGCTCATGCTTGCGTTCTGTTTATACGTGATTTGCTTGCCAGAAGCCTGCTTCTTCTCTCGCTGTTCGTTCTTGAGCTTGCTCATCTTTTCCTCATCTGCCTGGCAGTCGAGTGTAGCTACCTTGAGCCCTGGCAGGTTCTGTGCCATGTACGCTTTGAGAAGAGGAAGAAACTTGGCGTTTGGTCGATAGGTGCCGCTGTCGTTATCAATAATCAGTTCATACCAGGACGGGTCCTTAGGAAGCTCGTCATGGCCATGTTCGCCATTATGACGGTTGTCCTCGAGCTCATGGTCATCACCAGGCGGAGCGACCGCATTTGGGTCTGTGCTTGCAGAGTTGTCGTTCGACTCGTGTGCGCGATGGGGATGTTTCAGACGTCGAATGAAAAACTCGCCACTGAACGCTATATATATGCTCACATCGCTGTGCATGGTGTGTTTGCTCAACATATCGATACCGAACTCTTTCCCAGTTTCGGTGAAACGCCATAGTCCGTCCAAACTGAGGACATAAGTGAAGATCCTGCCGCCTTGATCGTAGTGCACGAACTCAAGAAACTGTTTGGTCATTTCAATGCAAGGCTTCTCGAAGATACCATACACAGTTTCCGCGTCATAGTTGTAGATTCGTGCGTGTTGATGATGCAGTGCACGATTCAAGATCCGGCCTCGAAGCGTTACGTCTGTAAACATGCCTGCGACAAACGGTTTGAACTCCACGTAGCGATGGTACAGTGGATCAGGAATTGGACCTCGCAGCTGTATCTGAATGGCTTGGAAGTTGTATCGTTCCACACTCTTCTTACCGTCGCTCGACTCTTCACGATCCTTTGTGCCAGCAATGCGTCCGATCAATGGTGAACGATGCCTGCACCACGTCAATGGACCAACAGTGTAGGACTTTCCGCCGTCTCCTGGGCTTCGCCCAAGATTTTCAACGCTAACGAACACGCGTGCATTCATCTTGATGCCCCTACGCAACAGAGCCGCAGCGCCTCGCAAGGTAATTGCTCTCTTGCTTGCCATTCGCTTCTTCAGCTCGTATGGTTGATCATGGATGCCCTCCCATCGCTCATCGATGTTGCCGACGTCAACATGAAAATTACCTAGTCTATCATCGTGATCGGAAGGGTCTTCGTCGTACAATCTGCATTTCAGATGAAAGCCCGAGGCAGGTACCTGCGCGATGACCCATTGTGTCTCCCATGTCGGGTGGGTGTTCTTATGAATAGTCGGCGTGCGCAGAAAGAGGTCAGGATCCTGCTTATGTCGCTTCGGTAGATCAGTTTTGATCGTCGCATGGATGTAAGGGTCAGTCGAGAAAGTCCCAAAGTCGCTGACTGGGAGATTCTCGGCTCTGTGGAAAGTTATACGAATGGTATAACCTGGTGGTGCCGATGGGATGGGCGTGTCGTCGAAACCTCCTGCCGGAGTCTTCTTATCGTCATGGTGGCTGTCACCATGTGACAGCAGCTTCTCCTGTAGTTTACCGGCCTTGTCAACAAGCTGAGTGCCATACTTTGCGACACTCATGTTGGCCAGCTGCGGGGTTGAGAACGATGTACCTAGTAGTGAAGCGCAAATACTGTAGGTAGACTATAGCGACAATGCGCGTCGCTAAGATATCATATTCTATGTGTTTACAAGCAATGCTACAAGGTAAGAAGAGCATAAACATGCAAAGCGAGCGGGTGGCCCAGCATGACCTTTCAGCTCGCATCGTTCTAAGAAAAGCTGAGGCTTGGATGGCCCGCATCCGAGTCCAAGGACTTAAAACGCGAACCAGGTTCAACTGGCAGGCCGCGTATGTCCACCAACTAAGCTTTTCACTCCATAGCCACTAAAAAGCTTACTACGCAACCTCTTTTCGTGCTCGTACCTACGTGATTGGTTATCTACATTTGGACATTCCAAGATCTTTCACATGGAAGCAGCAAAAGGAATCTTCGATGCCTATGATATCATATTATTCATACATGCTACCTACTTGATAGGTACCGCACTGCGGTTGGTTGATTGATTGATTGATTGACCACGCTAAGCCAGCATCCTTCCAGGCAAACATTGTCGCCAAATCCACAAGCTGAACGCTAAAGTACAACGCTATGCCTCCATACTGCTGTAATTCACAAAACAAGTGAACACAGCTAAACCAGCTTCGAGTGGTGAGCCACAACCGAGGCCGCTGTCATTGCCGCCCCTGTTGATAAACAAAAGAATCAGAACTCATCAAGCAACCTGCGAAGCAAATCTGCGCCGGGTCCGCTCAAGCTTTCTCGCATCTCTTTCTCCGCAACCGTACTAGCAATTTGCCTATCATCAGCGTTGCGGCCCATTCTCGATGACGAACTTGGCGTGAGGAGACTTGACGTTCGTGCCTTGGACTCGTGAACTAAGCCCAGTGTTTCTAAGCTTGCGACGACGTCTCGGAATTCGGTGTCTTTCAAGGGCTGTAATAGACCTTCGTCTCGTTTGCACAACCATGTGTATTTTAGGTAGAGCTCACCCATTGTAGGCGCCTTGTTGGCAGTCTTAGTCGGCGTGATAAATGGATTGCGTTCTTGTCTTCTACTCTCCTTGCTGACAATCGAGCAAAGGACCGCTTTTTGTTGCAAATTCAGACCCGACAACCGCGATAGTGTTCCATTGTTGAATATGCTTGACGCTAGCTTAGCCACATGTGCAATTGTTGCTCGTGGCGCGCTTTCCGCTGTGAATGATAACGACGTCGATGGTGTCGGTGATAGGGATGCAGCGGCTAGCGTGGACTGGTTCGTGACCTCTTCAAGGGGCTGCTTGCTAGGGCTTTCTTGGGCAAGCTTGCTTAGTGCTTCTTTCTCAACTTGATCAATCGACCTCCGGACCAGGTTGAATGCTTTCCTTAGGTCGCCTGTCTGTGATGCAATCTTCTTGCTGCACAGCTGAACTGCAGCCGGGTGTATGCATGGAACAAAGTCTGATGCGACTGCTGCGTGTTTCGGTAGGAGGGATCTGAGCTTCTCTGTAATGATATCCGATATCTGTTGTGATGTATATGGCAAAAATGGTAAGAGTTGTGGTTTGAGTCCTTTCGACTTCAGCCGTGGCAGAAAACGATCGGTCAAGTCCAGAGCATTAGCAATTCCAATCAGTGTCAAAGATGACGAAGGCTGCAAAGCCCACTCGAAGATGGTGTATAGAATCTCGCAGTCGAAATCAATCAAGCTGTCGACCTCATCCAGCATCACAACGTAGGTGGCCTTTGTGGATTTGCTCATGAACAGCCTTCGTAGCTGTGTTTCTGCAGGAGTTTTGCCGGAAATCGAGTTCGGTGCAAGGTCTTCAAGCATTTTGCCGTACACTTGCGTTGCTGTTCTGAGAGAGACACAATTGACGATAGATATTTGCACGACCGCATCATCCTCGAATTCCTTGAGTACCTCCTGCACAACAGCACTCTTGCCTGTACCAGGTGGTCCACTGATGTATTTGCATCCTCCGCAGCCAGCTTCTTTACAATCCGTGATGAATTCCCGAAGCTGCTGTCGTTCAGTGTCGCGGCCGACGAGTTTTGTTGGTGCCGCACATTGCGTAAACAGCTGTCTTGCCTGTGCATAAACGTTTTGAGCTCGGGGCTTCAATACATCAATGCTTCTAGGTGTCCTCGGAGTAAGGAGTCCACCCAGGGCGCGTACTCTGTGTTTAGGTGTAATTGGTGTAGTATCAACCACATTTTTGAACCTGGTTGTTGAAGGTGTTGATACACTGAAATCCACCGGAGGGCAGTTCTCGTCATGTTCCGAGTCCGTGCGCAGCGCATCCTGGACATCGACATCCTTCAGAGTGGTTGAGCACGACTTGTACAGCTGCCGCTGTTTCGGCAAAGGCTTTTTCGCACGCTGAGCTCGACCAGCTGCATGTTTTGCTGGCACGACAATCTGCTGCTCGAGGTCTTGAGATACGACAACTCCAGCATCTTCGTAAATTTGTGGTATTGATCTCCTGGTTACTCGCTTCCTTGGTGGTAGAGGTGACGCGACTTCTGCAAAGCTATTGTCAGCTCACAAGAACATTTCCGATAAGTTGGGGAAGGAGCGATCGAGGACATACCTTCTCTCTCTATTGCTCTCCTTGAACGCTTTCCAAGAACGGAAGTGGCCATGGTCGTGCTTGCTGCTGCTTTTGCTTTGTTGTACGAGACGTGGGATGGAAGCTGCGAAGGTCGGAGGCATCGGTTATTGAAATTGAAACGCGTCGCGTTAAAGAGGGCAGAAAAGGAAGGAAGAGACGATATCCACCATCGCGCCTGCCACACGTCAAAGCGCGTATCCCCAGTGGCTGGGTGCATAACATACACAAATTTATGCCTCGATCACGCCAGCCACTACATTACGCTTGTGCTGAATGCACAATCCAGCTGATGCTGCATAATGTTTTGTGTCCGCCATATGCTTACGGTATACCATGCAAACCAAAATGGCAGTACTGCTGTCAGCCTTGCCCTGTCGCCTGCCATTCTTACAGTGCAATTACTACTGATGTGCCTTGTTACGAAATGCTCACAAATTCCCCACTTATCTACCACGTTCAAAGCTCAGAACTGTCACGCAGCAAAACTTGCGGTTTGTACCCCTCCATATTAGACGATTGATTTGATTCTATTGACTGCAATGAAGTGCAAGATCTGCTGCTAACTCACGTTGTGAACAGGCTACTTCGCAAGCAGGGCTGTGTGATCTCACGTCTCTCATTGTTCCTTAACGAGCAATAGCTAGATCTGTAGGCTCCAATATGAGTTACCGCATTGACCACTGCTTCGTTGGTGCTCATTCATGTAGTACATCGCACAATAGTAACGAAAACATAGTCTGAATCAGACTCGAATAAAAAATTTATTGCATCCATCTGTGCTATCAATAGGGTATATAAAATCACAATATCTGCCTTTTTGGTTTCCGTACATCATACGCTATGCCTCGTCTCTGTGTACACATATAAATATTTCATCGTCAATAGTGGTATTACATGTTTCTCTTCATTACTTCCCGTAGACTATGCTGTTATCCATGAAGATGCTCAATTTTTGGACGGCGGTTAGAACACCAAGGACTAATAGCCGTATTTTTCAGCTTCCATCATCGTGCGAAAGCATTCACTCGCCGAGGTGAGATCCTGTTTGTGGTATTGAGGCAGCCTTCGACCACTCATGTCGAGTCAAGGCGAACGAGCGAGCCGTGCCGTGCCGATGCTGAAATTATGTTCGATGTTGTTGCTCTACCGTCTGCTTGAGACTCCCGACTTCCGCACGTAAGGAGTCTATGGTTTCTCGCAAGTTGCCCATTTGGTTTTCCAAGCTGCGCACCACGGCCCACAGCCTTTCTTCATTGGTTGGAAACGCGCCCTTGTGGCCTTCACCACTACCATGGCCCGAGAAGCCGTGGCTTGAGCTATTGCTTTGTGATGACAAAGGCCCGCTACCAGACATGTGGGTTGGAGGTCCACTAGGTTGTGTAGGTGGATGTGTAGGGCCAGCCTGACTTGGAAGGGTAAACCTCGGGTCAGGCGGATTAAGGCCATGAGGTGGTGGGAGTTGGGGCCCATGAGGGGGCACGGCGAGGTTACTTGAGCCGCTTGAACCACGCGGTGGATATTGTTGTAAGTGTTGGCCATACTGAGAATTGCTTGGTGAACGATTTCTGCCTGTGCTGTCGAATGTACCTGTACCTGTATTTTGACGCTGTGTGGGAGAGATCGGTTTTGGACTTTCAGTCATGGAATGTTGCGCAAATACCTGACTACCAGGTCGCAAGCCTGACGATGGGCTGCCAGAGTATTGTACACCTGATCCATTATGGGACTGGTTGGTCGCGTTGTAGCCTGTAGGTGGAGGAAACGATCCGGGAGGTCGTCCTTGTATCGGAGGATACGTGCTTGGCATCCGATAATTTGCCGTTGAATCCACCGAGTCATCTCCAGAAGGAGCTTGTCGCCTGATTTGAGGCGTACTGCGCATTGCACTATCATCGTCTTCCATGTTTTCTGGTTCACCATAGACAACGCTATCCATTGTTTCGTCACCGTCGTCGTCGTCGCCGCCGAAACTGCCCAGACTTGAGCGCCTCCCAGCGCATCCACCTGGCCCTTTGTTGTGTCGAGCCAGAGCATCACCTCGAGCGAATTTGCGATTGCACTTTTGGCACACGTGGGGCCGTTCACCAGTGTGCAACTTGGTATGTCTTTTCAAGTCGTGCAATCTCCTGAATCGCGAGTTACAAGTCGCGCAGACATATGGTTTCTCTTGACTGTGAGTCAACAGATGACTTTTGAGATTATGGTGACGAGTGAATTCTGTTGAGCAATAGGGACATTTATGCTTCTTGTTGCTACCGGAAGGTGAACGCGTCCCTTGCCGGAGCCCAGAATGAGGCAGACTCATACCTCTTCGTCCGTCGTTCTGAGGCTGCAGGAAGGGAGTAGGATACGACATTGACTTTGCTGAATCCTCGGGCGACACCGACTCGTTCCCCGCGGCGCTTTTGACTATGCCGTCCATTGGTTGTGGACTTCCAATAGCGGCCACATTACCAGGGGGACCTGCAATACTTGCAACTGTGCCTAAGCTAGAAGGGCTGACTGGACTTGTTTGAGTGATGGTATCACCCTGAACTGACGCTGTTCTGGGTGGGGTTTGTAAGTTCTGTGCCACAATGCTCAGGGGTTGGCTCAGAACTGAGGCCGGGTTAGGACTCGTGGTTCGCAAAACAGAAGTATTTGTAGAACTTGTAGCATTTTGTGAAACGCCCATCAAGGCACCAATAGCTTCTGCTTGAGGATTTGCACTCTGGAAAGATGATACGGCTGGAGAGTTGCGTTGCTGCCTCTCCTCCGCGAGTGCAATAGCCGCGGTCATCTGTGGGGGTGTATTCAATCGGGGTCGTTTCCCCGGGCGTCCTGACTCCTCAAAGCCAGAGCGGAACTTAGGCGGTCTGTTCGGGCTTGCGTGGCTAAGATGAGGTGATAGTGCTTGGTCAGCCATCAATCTCCACTTCAGGTCAATATTTAATGGTACTATAAATCATCGGATTAGTGTGTGTTTCTAGATGTACAGTCTCGCATGGGTATATGTTGTGGCATGAAACCAATACAGCGCCGTAATCACACCCATGTTCCGATATGAACTCAGTGGAGTAGTGCACAAGGAGAAGATTCTCATACCTCTCGTAGTACCATGAAAAGAGGAAGGCTACTGGACCGAGGCAGCAGTTGCAGCAGAGGTGACAGCCTCACACACGCCACAAGAGAAGACCGAAATTTCTCAGATTAATCTGCTTGTCCTAGATTTGCCACCCAACTCTTTCACTGTCGCAAGAAAGAGCCCATAAAAGTATTCGTGGTGTGCTGTCGCCTACGTTGGATTATCAGGCAAGCAAACTCTTTTGATGGTTTCGTGCCACCTGCGCCACAGTCCGGAAGGAAGGCTTTTGCTAAACGGCAGACGAGAGTGCGAAGCGCTGTTGCAGATGCGCGCAGTCTCTTTGGGTCCGTTGGTGTCGATTTCTAGATTGGCCTCGTAGTAAGAATCTTTAGTCGATGCTCGAACTGGTTGAAGTGCAATGATAACTGCGTGGTCGGAAGTGGCTTGGCTTCAGTACGGTGTCAAACCAACAAAATTGGTGTTCATGAACGGTGCGAATGTGAAAGAAGGTAGGAGCACGACAGTTAGCCAAAACGAAACACTGTCTAGCGAGAAATGACGCTAAATGATGTCTGGTGAGGAAGGAAGACGACGCAACGCTCAACTGCAGGTTATGAACGGGAGCCAGTTGCGGTGCTAATGTGGCAGTTCGCAAGAAAAGAGTACTCGAATTTGGGGCGATGTGCCACCCGCTACAAGTTGAAGGTTTTCAGGCTAAGCCCAATCAGCGTTGTGACCTCAGCCACCTGAAATACATGGGGTTTAGCATTGCACTGCACATCGACAGAACCGAGTCCTGCTCCAGTGATGCCCGGAAGAGCCTGAAACACCAAAACCTAAACGCCACCAGCCAACCACAGCTTGTGCTCTAAACCCGCCGATGACTTCGCCACCATACCGCGATGAGCCTACTGTACTGTACCATGGCTGAAGGTTGCATTGCACTTGGCGTCTCGCTGACTGTCCCGTGTTCAGTCCATGGTCAAAACACTCGAAAGAGAAGAATCAGTTGAGAGCTCATGCATCGGCTGTAGGTGCTTTCAATAGATGCAGCGCCAAAGCAAGCTCTTACACAGGCATAGCCTTGATGAGGTTGCCAACAAACTATTACTTTTCTGGAGCCGTTGACGGAATGCTGTGCCTCTTTTGAGTCAACGGCAGATGTCATAGTGGCTGGTTTTTCTCCACGCTCAGCCTAAGCGATGTTCTACGGAGCATCAAAATCAACCCTCTAATGTTATCGATTAACTTCCCATTGGTCATGCTGCAAGAGATTCCTCAATCACTCCAGTCTTTGACCGATTTGAGACAGATTCTGGAAGACATACAAAATCCGATGTACTGCACTACTGTGCTGTATGAAGGCAAGCAGTTTAGTGTGTCAGGCACGACCTGGCCAGATACAGTATGGTGGGATTCACTTACAGCACGCGTAACACGACGCGATATGCCAATCATTCGTGGCCAATTCTTCACTTTCAGCCCACTTGTGGCGTCAGCTGCCACTCGCTGTGGTTGCGGTAGAGTGGACGGCCTTCCGGCCCATGCAACTCTACCTTAGCAAAGCATGGATGAAGCTTTGAGATAGCTGTGGCTCAATATTCTAATGACACCCACACGGTCGCGCCCATGCATAACTTACCTCACTACACTAATGAACGTGTATACAGTAGACGTTGCTTGTTCAACGACGCGAGAGTCGCCGCTCTCCATTCGTGTTGATCACGTTGTTACCAACTGCCTCAAATCGAGCTGCCCTTCTGAGAAAAGTATGGCTGTGTGTCCGTCCACAACAAGTAATACAACAGGATGATCGACGAGCCGTCCAGGCACGGTGCGCCCCACGTTCCTCAAATTTTTTTCAGAAAAGAAAACTACCGACCTGGATGCTCAAAGTCGACAGTTATTGATCATCACCGGGCTCAAACATTTTAGCTCACCATCGAATGCGTTCGAAGTCAGTCGTCAAATAGAAAGCACTACATCAACGGCCTGATGTAGATCTAAGTCCCTGATCGACTTCGGCAGACGACGTCAGTCGTCTTTCGTCCCTGTTATGATGTCTGCAGGGGTGATGATGAGCAGCACAGGGCTAATCCCTGTATGCGGCAAGATCACCTCAACCTATGGCTAACATGGACACTTTCTCAGCCCGCCGGCGATCGTAAATAATGGCTGAATCAGTTGTCGTTGAAACTCAATCTATGAACCAGTACTTAGCCAAGGCTTCTGGCAAACAATCCCGACTTATTCGAGAAACACATCAATATACTGTAAGTAATCTATCTCTAGCCTGGGTTGGAATCACACGTCAGTCTTCCTCCTTAGCTTGAGTATTATGCCCTGTACTGTAACAACTCGCAATTTTTGGTTGGACACGCCGACTGGCAAAGAGGAACATCGTGGAATATCTGACCACGATACCATGGCAATTGGTGGCATGGGACAAGCTCGGTAGCACCCATCGACGATGCTTTTTGTGCTCCGCTGTCCAAACATTGCGAATCTATATGTGCGAGAACCCTTAGTACGAGTACCACCTATACACACAGGTTCTCATTGCACAGTGTTCAACGTGGTAGAGTACATGTGGAATTTTGGAGAAAACTTGGATTGTTCACCATGTCCATGGAACCGATGACGTCCTGACGTCCTTCAGCCTCAAGCTTGGCTGTAACCTGGATCATGGTAGCGAAGGACTGCCGCCACAAACTGGCGTTCCTTCATTTTCAAATTCCGCAGCGATATTCCAGATTGTTCCCCAAAGCGTAGATGACAGTATACGAGCTGCAATTATGAGTAAGACGAGAGAAGGGGCACTGCGAACTTCTCCCGTTCTCTGAAGGGACTGGTGATCAGCCACCAGCAGCTATGATCAGCCACTTTCAATACTCCGGCCTAGATATCATTGGCTGTCAACTTTTGCGAGATTGGTTCCTCGATGATCGGCATAGCTTCTCAATCACGATCAGCGTCCCTGCTTAAACGAACATTTGGCGAAGTCGAACAACTGCAATGCACCTGACACCAAAGTTTATGGTAACAACTGGCGCCTGTGCTCATGCTCAGAGACAGGGGCTGAGCGATGCAACTCAAGAACCCTGCTAGACCTGCTCGCTGACCGTCATACAGGGAGGGTTACTTGTGTACTGTGGCCTAATAATGTCTGGGAAGTTTTGTCCTTGGCGCCAGACTTCCAGTGTCATCAATCCTGTTAACCGCTTCGACGAATCGCCCTTCCATCCTTGTCATCTGGGTATAGACAGATATGTCAGACCGATGGCCCGTGACAATCAAAAGCCGAGCCTTCAAAACCCAACAACCCATTGGCCGATCAACCCAAAAGTTGGAAACTACCACCACATCCATCCAAGGTATCACAAATGGATATGTGTATGATGGCCAACAGCAGGACTGGAGCTCAGAAACCACGTTCACTGAGCGGACTACTACAATAAAGCTGTAAATCGACAACACTCACGTAGGAGCGATGTATCCTGCTACGGGATTCATCCTAGAGACATCAACGAATTTATTAGGATGTTTTCCTGACGAAGATCCAAGGTTGGGAGTACGAAGTACACGCAACAGCAATCACTGTAAGGCTCTGAGAATGGCTAATGAGCTTTCGTGTGCTTCCTGAATACTGTCGAACTGATGAACCAGCACTATTAATTAACCAAGCAATGACTTTCGCGACTTTGACATAATACAGCGATTATTCGTTCCAATTTTCGAATCCACTTTGTTGTATGTAATGGGGACCTTGCTGCTGTAGCACCAACAAATTTAGCTGTGCCACGGAACAGCGCTGTCGTGGCATGTGGAAGCACGCTGGTGGGAACATTAGGTCGGTGAAACTCGGTAGACGGTCGAATGACGACTCCTCTTTGGCTAGGTTTCAGCCTACACATGAAGTGAGAGGACACGAGGTTGACCGAAGTGTTGAATCGTTGAAAGCTCACGAGTCTTGCTAGCCATCACGTATCCCAGCCACGGATGTACTGGGCAAGGGGCAGAGAGAGGTTCACTACCGATGAGACCCAACGAAATGCATTGCGATCAATATTCACATCAGGCTATCGTGTACAATATCGTTGTCATTCTTGCCTGTTGTTACATGCGTTCCGTGCCAACTACATACGACACAGAAGTAATTGTTTACACACAGTAAATCCAAGAACTCTGCCGACATCTTCTGAATTGTCATACATCGCTGCATGTTGCTCCAGCGTGCCTATCAAGCAGTGAACGGATGATCGCTCAAAGGTAGTCCTGTCGAAGTGCTACTGTCCAGCTCGGTGTTGTATCATAGCGCAGCCAGTTTCGGCGCCGAAATCAACAGCGAATTCTCTTTTTCTTGGACCTGATTAGCATCACTCGGAGTTATGTAGGATATAAGATATTCTATACCGGAACTAGCATCCTTCAGTGATATGGGAAACGTGATGATCACTACAGTAAATGTAGTCAACCGACCAAGGTTGGAGGCAGGAGCACTGTAAGGTCGTGAAAGGCAGTTGCACTACAACTACCACCCTGCAGTATATATAGAGCTCTCTGTACTCTTGTACACCCTTTTATAGTCTTTAACATCACCAACTCCACATGCTCTACAAACTCTCTACCGTCCTGCCCTACAATACCAAAGGTAGCAAACTTCGTTCCACCTCGTTCAACATCATGACTCCGGCAAGACGTCGGGTCGGTCCCAATGGTCCATCAGTCAATGCCATCAGCTACGGCTTGATGACTCTCGGTCATGCATATGGCCATGCAGGTGACACACCAACTCGACTGAAATTGTTAGACGAGCTTTACCAAGCAGATATTAGATGCTGGGATGGTGCAGACGTATACGCTGATATCGAAGAGCTTATTGGTCAGTGGTTCACCAATAATCCAGGAAAGCGAGGAGATATCTTCTTGGCTACCAAAGTTGGCCTCCTTCCTGATCGGACTGTCTCCAGCAGCCCGGAATACATCAAGCAGGCATGTAACGCCAGTCTAAATAAGCTCAAGACGAGCTATATCGACTTGCTATACATTCAACGAGTGGATCAAAAGGTGCCCATTGAGAAAATCATGCAAGCGCTATCTGAGCTAAAAAAGTAAGCCATCACCCACTCATCCTATGAAGTGTTAACAGACTTGCAGAGAAGGTAAAATTCGGACCATTGGACTCTCAGAGGTATCAGCTCGAACACTCCGAAGAGCTTGCAAGATCGATCAGGTTGATGCCTTGCAAACAGAATATTCACCATTTACCCTGGACATCGAAAAATCTGAACCGGGGGAGAAGTCAATTCTGGAAACATGTAAAGAACTCGAGATCACTATTTTCGCTTACTCACCACTCGGGCGTGGTTTTCTAACCGGCTCCATAAAGTCAGCAGCCGAAATCAAAGATGCTCGAAGCATGTTTCCTGTCTTTGGTCAGGAAGCGTTCGATAAGAATGTGGAAATCGTGCATGCGATTGGAGAGATCACAAAAGAAGTCCAGAAGAGTCAACCTGAAGCTACTCAGCCACAAGTTGTGATTGCATGGTTGTTGAGGCAGTGGGATGGTATTATCCCGCTGTTCGGCACGAAGAGTATCGAGAGGGCCAGGGAGAACGTCGCCGCAGTGAATGTGAAGCTGAGCGACGAACAAAACGCAGCTATGCGCAAAGCAGCCGAATCGTTGAAGAAAGTAGGAGATCGATGTCCAGGAGCGTTTCAGAGTATGATCAATGCTGATACCCCCGAGCTCCAAGAGGCTTCTAGCATTAGCGACTTGTTATTTCGTGTATGAGCTTTGCGTGGATGTCCTTCGCTTGTCTTTTCAGATGTGGTCAACCAAGACAGGAGGACCACCCAGATTAGTCCGGAAGCTCTTACCGACCCATAGATGCAAATGAACAGTTCTCAACACGATCGCGCATGGAGCTGCACCATGTCGTTCGCCTCACCCAGTGCGCGAACATTTAAAAACGAGGCTGGCCTGACTTTGTGCTAACCTTCGAAAACAACGGGATGTTAAGCGTCAAAATATCGTGCTTTGAACTTTCGAACCGCCAATTCGGTTATTGGGTGCCTTCCTCATTACAGCCAGCCATGGTGAATTATGGTGTACAGTACTATACAGAGCAGTACTGCTTGTTTTATTTCTTCGGAAGCAGCGCCAAGCCCTACACCCCCTATTTTCAATCTAGATTGGGCGCAAATTCGCCGATTTGAGTGCCTGCAGAAGAACAATTTGTAGTGGTGACCAGCCACAACGATGCCCGTGTTGGAGACTGAAAGGACGCCCCACCTATCATCGCGCCGTCGAGTCAACACCAGCATGCTCACTGACAGCCAGATCTACCACCACACAGCAAGATTACCAATCACCGATCAGCGTACCCTGCATGATGGTTCCAGCCGCCCGCTCGCGACCCCCCGAACTGGCGATTTTAGACTTCTCCGCTTCACTGCTGCTATCGTGGTTGCTGCTCATTGTTGTTTGAATTCATACTCGCCCGCCGTCTCTGCTAACTGAACGTCTTTGACTGTGACCTAGTACCCCAACATGTTCAAATCTATTGTACTTGTCATTTCTGCTGTGGTTGGCTTCGCTTATGCGCAAGGCGGTGTTCCAGCCTGTGAGTTGATTGATTGTTGCGCATGCTTCGCTTGATGCTGACTGTAGATAGGTGCGACCTCCTGTATTGTTCTACCATCACAATGTACTAATGGTGATCCCAAATGTACGTCAAGCTTGTTCCTCTCTTTCGCGATTTCATGGGGTATTCCAAACCGAGACCTACTCCCAACGCGCTGAGATCGTATGCAACATCGAGAAAGAGCCAGAAGTACAGTACCGAGAGTCGGCGACGTTGTCCTATAAGCTATGCGACTGAAACTTCTGTCTATGATCGCAGTATACTATGCCATCAAGACTGCTGGAGACCGTCGACATTGTAGAACCACCTACTTACATATTTATTACAGGCATCTGCAGTGACACGCAATGGATAAGCGACATCTCCTGCTGCATCTACAAGGCCTGTGATGCAGCAGGCCAACAGCAAGCCCTCCAATACGCCCAAACAATCTGCACCCCCGTGGGCGCAACTCTGGTAGACTACCCCATCTCGCTGTTCACAGCTTTTATGAAACATCAGCTAACACTCCGTCAAGCCCGCCTCAGCCTCCTGCAATGGCACCTCCTCCGCAACGAATGCTACCTCTTCCGCTTCTGGTGGCACCTCATCAAGCAAAGGTGCTTCATCCTCGACCTCTTCCCCGTCCTCGTCCTCATCCGCCAAAAGCTTTGGAAACAAAGTTGTTGTGGACGGTGGTGTAGGAATTGTGGGTGCAATGTTAGGGGTCGCTGCGCTGTTATAAGAGTTGAAATTGCTTGTACCTTGTGGGCAAACAAGTACAGCGGACCTGAGCGAAGTATCGCTGTCAACCACATATACATCCCCATGCAGCTCAGAGTCTCGGTACTGAATGATAATGGAGGATTTGGTCCTCACACGAGCAAACAGGGAAAACTCGAAATGAGGCATTCATGGCACATTTGAATTTAGCAGAGTACAGCATTCATAACTTCGAGCGTGTACAGCGAACGTCTTACCCTCCAAGTATCCCATCATGGCATGCCAATTTTCCTACTCACAGCTCAAGGTCAAACCAGGAGTCAGCTTCTGATCATCCCATCCCATCTCATTTTCTTCCATAATATCCCTTTTACCTAGAATGTCAAACCTCCATCAACACAACCCTCGAATACCCGTACCTACGACCCCATTCCCACCAACCACATCGACGTCAACATCTCTATCAAGCTAAAGTCCAAGTCCCCAGCTATATTCACCAACGAGCAACAGCTCACCCAGTGTCCAGTCCTGACATTCACCCTCCAATAACTTACAATAATTTGACCATTAAATCCTCATAAGAAGTGTCTAACACCCACCATCTAGAGATTGGAAGCACTTTGACACTACCGCTCCTCTTCCTTCTATGCAGCAGGTATCAAGCCTCCCATGCCAAGCGCATTTGAGACTCTATATTGCATTTTTCTACATGTATAGAAGGAGGCATGGTAGCATGTAGTCTAAAATACATATATATGTAGTTGGTCTTGCTGCGGTCTGGTCTGCTTAGGGAAAGGGAGATTGACGATGCCTTGTATCGGATTGCGTGTTGGGTATGGATGGATGTATGTAGATATATATATATGGCTGGCTGGCTGGATGGATGGACGGATCTGTGTTAACTTGTGACACTGAAATGAAGAAGTAGGACGGTTCAAGTTAGTGTAAAGAAAGGTAGAGTAGGACTTGAAATGGAACATTTGCTTGGACAGGTAGGCAGTATGTATACCTATGTAGGTAGGTACTGTGTTATATATATAAATAAGTAATTGTTTTATACATTTATCATTGCGTAATAATCCATACCGCATCATAATACAACATAACGTACCTATCCCCGTCTATTCACCTATCTAGCAAGTAAGTAAGTAACATACCCACTCACCACCGACCAACCAACCTTCATCACCACAAGCGCCTCCCATACCATCCATACCACCCGTACTGTCAATCAGAATCACATCAGATTAACAGTATAAGTATAATCACTAGCAAACCAATAAGCATTCTCATGATCCAGCCGCTCCTCAAAATTCATCATCTCCGAATCACCCTTCATGACACTCTTGAAGCGGTCCCAATTATTCTGCGTTGGGGCTCGGGCGTGATGCTCTTCTTGCATCGCACTAGTGCTCGCAATTCCAGACGCATTCCCATTCCAAATCTCAAAAACCCCAAGCCTCTTGAACTCTCCCTTTTTGGTTGTAGCACATAAAATCAGTCCCTCTACTCGGTCCATCACATCAATAACAGGCAACAGATAAACCTCCAGCGTCTCGACCATGAACAACCCACCAGCGATATTATTCTCACCACCGAGTTTCGGCAACCGTTCGTCGAACCACGCGTTCTCAAACGTGACTTCACCAATTTGCCGATTCGTCGGGATTAGAGTGAAAGAAGTGTGGCCCCAGTAGTCGTGGGAGCGACGGATAGAGCCCTTGCCCATGAAGCCGCGGACTTTGATACGTCCCGCCTCACATAAACCGAGGGGATCGTTGTTGCGATGCTGGAGGGATATTTCGATGATTTCGAGACAGGTCTGTTTGCTGGCTTGGGAGGGGGCGGGGATGGATACGCGGCCGTCGATGCTAGCCCATGTCCATGATGGAGCGCGGTATTTTGGCGGCCGTTTACCAGTTGAGTCGTGGATGCGCCAGAGGAGGGAGTGCGGGAGGGTGGGGCGCCAGAGACCGACGGCGTAGTCGCTTGGTTGGAGGCGGTTGCGCGATAGGTATTGCCGGGCTAGGCCGGCGATGCCGAGGAGTTTGTCGGAGGTGTAGGTTTGGCGACCTTCGGTGTAGAGTTCGACCATTGAGTGCCAGTTTGCTGTGCGTTGGTGGTGGGTTCGTTTGTTGAATACAGGTTTCGGGATGGCGAGGTTGAAGCTCTTTTCGGAGGCGGGTGAGACGGGGCCTGTGCCATGTAGGCGGTGTTCGTGGTCGCCTGTGCTTTTTAGTGTGACGGGGAGGCCTTTGGGGAATACTTCTGAACAGCACATTTGCTGGCATTCCCATAAGACTTCGTTGCGGGTGAAGTGGAGGGTTCGTTTGCTGAGTGCTCGTTCTTGGAAGATCCATGCTCGTTGTGCTAATGGGCTCGCATCTACAAGATCTTCCCAGATCGTGTTCCGTAGTACTTTGTAGGGGCCAGATGTGATACCGCAACCTTCGCCTACTTGGACTGTTGCAGGCTGAAGAGCCAAGACATTTCGTTTGAAGAAAAGGCCGGCAGAATCGTCTGGGGCTCCGGTGGCAGCAAGATTCACCGTCGCTTCTCCATAAATTCTGTGCATATTTGACACCTCATCTAGAACAGCTTTTGCGTTGTCATGCATTATGCAGAGTGCATCAATCCAGAGATATTTGTAGCCGAGTTTCGCGGTTGCGATGGCAGCTTCTGCGAACGTTTTTGGCAAATCCGAGGCTGCGACACCCTGTCTTAGTGCGCTTAGGGTCTGCTTGTGTAGTCTGACACGCCTCATATCTGGATTGCGGGAAATGCCCCAGCAATGCGATAGTGTTACGTACTCTGTCAGTGGATCTAGAAATTGACCATCGACGAGCTTCACGCCAGGAACTCCTTTCAGATCTCTGATAGTCACGTCAAGCAGGTAGGTCGGCTTTTGAATGGGACCAGCTGCTTCATTTGCTGAGCACTTCATGTGGTGGAATGAGCAGTCCTCTAGCCATTGTTTTGCGATTTCAAAACATTCGTCTGAGGCAGTGCTTGTTGACTTGTTGCTGATCGTCCTAACACCTGGCTCAACAGCGTAGACTGGGTTCATCAAGATGAGCTCGACGGATAGCTCGGAACTCATAGGGCCTTGATTCGAGCTCTCCTCGGTCTCTATCGTTGTTTGAGAATCATTTCTATTAGTATAAGGGGGAAAGTGGCTTCGCAAGAGTCCCATTTTACCTCTGTCTGAAGGTGAGGCAGCCTCGGGGGTGGCTATCCATCTGAACTTGAGTAGAGCTTGATCTCTGGCAATAGGATGGATGCTTGCAAAACCTGAGTTCAATCGACCAGCTGTGCTGTCAGGCGACTCACGTCCTACACTAGCATTGATATATCGTCGAAAAGCTCGGAGAGCTGCAGGATTGAGATGCATGTATATGGTGATACATAGTTGGCAACCACGCTTAGCAGCTTCAGCGACGTTATCAAGGCTTTGGTGAACGACTTCAGCCGGTTGGCGGCTGTTCTGGAATGGCGCCAGTGAAGAAGAAGATACTGTATCGGTGACATTGAAGATAGCCTTGCATGATGGACAAAGGTTGCTCACTGCAGAAGATACAAAGGTCGGCTGGGCAGGGGTGTAGCGTGCTGTAACAGTCGCATTAATGTTTTCGATAATGCGAGCAGCATCCATGGGTTGATGCGTGGGTGTATGGTCCACCATGGTCATCGTCGAGATAAGAGTAGTCATATTGTGTACGGATGGAGCTAATCACATATCATCTAGTGAGTTCCGTATGCTTCGGTCAAGGTAGTGAAAGCGTTGCTACCACAAAAGATATTCGCGAATGGTTGTGTCGAAGAGGTTGCTCATCAAATATCGTTGTCGGTAGAATAACGAATGGAAGTGGGCGAGAGCTCCAGTATGATTGTAGTAAAGAGTGGACGCGACTACCAGCCAGCCGGTGTTGTAGCAGATGACGAAAAGAGTGGACGCCGAGGGTCGACAGTGAGGTCAGATGTTGGACGATCACTCACAAGTACACATTCCAAGGACGATAAAGTCGTCAAGGATAAGGATCGAATGGGTGATGGGCAAGCCGCCCAAAGCGAGCAGGTGAATGTCCATCAGGGGGTTCCATCGATCAGGACGGGAGTTTATCGACAAGTCGGCTCGCCTCCGGAACTTTATTTGGCCTGTCTCATCTGAGGCTAAGAAGACACTAGACCTGTAATGGAATTAGCGTAATGTCTCAAGAGATTGGAATTGTTTCCAGCTGTGAACGTCGTCAGCCTCGATCAGCCACCGAACGTGGTCAATCTTTTATGTCTCGGTAGTGACGTTCGTGAGCAACAAGTGCCATGGAGTCAGCTCTTCGTTCTCGCCTTTCGATCGCGTTGCCGGGTAAACTGTTACCTCGATCGGCGGCTTCGATAGTACTAAATGTGAGCCCTCAACTTGGTGAAACATGAACAATGGGCGATAATTGACCGCACGAGTAATTGAGAGTACAGTAGAACCATCGCACTTCTTATTGTACTGCATGGTAATCGATCACGAGCTCACGTGGAGTTCGTGGAGAGCGAGAATCCCAGGAGCGTGGAAATGTGTGGCGCATCAGGCTAACCTCAGCTGTTGGCACACTTTTGTGAAAAGCATTGATTTTAGGTCAGTCAATCGGGCTATGAGGTCTAGATTAGGCTCGTGAGTGTTCGTGCATGGAATTTCACTTATTGTAAGTTGACAAGAGTAAGCGAATCCATCGGTTTTGGTGCGGCAGCAATTAAGGCAACATTGTATTCATACCCTGTTTTACAGCAGGGATTACTTCAGCCGTACTATCCTAAGAATATCGTGTCTATGAAAGAAGGCTCGATTCTTCTTTCCCAACACATACATTGGCACAGCCAGCACACATATCACCACTTCAATACTTGCAAACACGGTAAATAGATGCTTGATACCCGTGGAGAAAATCCAGGTGTAGGCATAGTGCGCCAGAATGAAAGAGAAAATGTTCTTGAAGATAATCAAGTTGGTGAATATCTCGATATCGATATCGCGGTACGCATCGAGAAGATATTGTGCTGATGCAATCGCACCCATAACCATACTGGCGATGATGAACATTAGGAATACGTCGGGTATGAGCCAGTGGTATTTGTAGGTATTTGCTGCGGTAATCCCGAACCCGTAGAGGCCGATCGCCGTGAAGATGAGCGTGGGAAGAACAAGCAATATTCTGAACTCTGGTTCATATTTCCCGTGGTTACGTCGGATCATGAATTTGGTGACCAGCTCGGTGTAGATCCCAGAAATGAAAAGCCCGACCATAGAGCCAATGAATGCTGCTGTATACATTTTGCCGGCTTGCTCTTCGTTGAAGAATAATGGCGGGCTGAGAAAGATCAGTGACAAGATGACTCCAACCATAACAGTCCAGCCAATTATTACTCCCTGCATAAGACAACCCCATAGCACAGCAGGGTGTAAATATAGAGGAAATGGTCGAAGTAGAAGCTTCCAGTACGAGTCATTACTCTTCCGTCCGTTAACGATCTGAAGTCTCTTTGTGTAACTTTCTCGAGGACCTAGGCCTATTGTCGACGGTGTTACGGTAGATCGGAGTTGCTTCTCATCTGAATTGAGACTGTCAGGAGGAGACGAGGACGACACACAGTTTGTTTGTCCTGCAGCTGTAAAGTCAGTGTTTAAGTAATCCGCTCGTCGAAAGGCTGTTTCGGGCACCAAGAAGAACAAGACCAAAAACCCGACACCCATGAAGATAGATAGGAGGTAGAAGGACCATTGCCACCCGATGCGAGCCGCAATCATGCCAACGAAGACGGGAGTCAAGAACGCTCCGCCAAAGATTGCAGTGTTAACACAGGCCATACGCTGGTATGATGTAAGCTACAGGAACCAGACACGGTGACAGCCACTTACCGGACCACGCTCGTGGACAAAATAAAGGTCTCCCACAACGGCGTTGCTCAAGGACTCGAAAGGGGCAAGAGCAACGCCTTGGAAGATTCGCGCCCATAACATAGAGGTGTAATTACGGTTGCCGTGCGTTGAACCTCCCCATGCTGAAGCAACGCACATGAGCAGCGCTCCAAATAGAAACACATGTCTCTTGCCCCATACTCTTGCTGACGGCACGAAGATAACAGCACCGACAGCTACCCCTGCGAGATGAAAGGCTGTAAGGTCGGCTGCTTTTTGGAAGGTGGTCTTGAAGTACAAAGCAAGCTGCACAGAGTCGGCTGCTAGCAGAGGCGCGGCTGTGGTCGCAATCACGACGACGACGGAGAGGGTTGCAAGGATGAGATCCCGTTTCCACCATGGCCAATTCTACGCTTGAATCAGCATGGATATCATGTACCAAATAATGGTGCATACCAATGGATCGTTGGGATCGTTGCTAGGCTGCGGTACAAGAATGATCCTGCCGGTGGAATCTCTCTTTAATGTTGTATTTGTGTTCAATTGATCTGCATGCCGTTGCGCTTCTTCATACACATATACTGTTCCTGCCACATGCTCGTCCTTTGGTTCGAGGATACCTAAGGCCATTATCGCAGTCGTGATGGTACGTCCCCGGCAGTGTCGTCCAGGTGGATTAGATTCGGAGCATCGTAGAGTCGTTCGACATCATGTGGTCAGTCGGTCATGGTTGTGCTTACAGGTTGCGCTATGCGCTCTGCTTGAGAACAAAAGGACATGAGAAATGATGCCTGGCCTGCAGTGAACGAACTCGATAAGGTGCGGTGTTTGAGTTGCACAGGAACATGCAACCCTCGATGGTTATTGGTCAGACTTGAGCCTCTTCATTTTTATTGGCCAAGTACGGAATACATATCTGAAGTATTGTACCAAAATCTCTCAATGTTCCA
Source organism: Neophaeococcomyces aloes (assembly GCA_022813445.1). Lineage (NCBI taxonomy): Eukaryota > Fungi > Ascomycota > Eurotiomycetes > Chaetothyriales > Neophaeococcomyces > Neophaeococcomyces aloes. Next base: position 69,670 of record JAKLMK010000043.1, on the reverse strand, counting down.
AGAGTCGGCCCATAGTAGACGGTTCCCAGCCATTTCTACATATAGTGCTTTACGTCGAGCACTTCATACAACACATGATATTAAGCATGTCAACCGTTCCCTCGACTTGCTTGGCCGACTGCCCCGTTCTCAGGGACTTCTCAACCATAACCAGCATGTATCTCAAGTTGAAGATTTTACCACCAGCTCAGAACAGCAGAATGAAGTCGTCGTGTCAAGTTTCTTTATTTGCCTAGATGTGCGTTAGATCACCAGAGGTCGGACTAGAATGGCAATAGATATCTTACCTTTTCCACTTCCATACATGGTCGCGTTCAATGCTTCCTCCGTCTTGGTTTTGTCAGATGGTCTTTGGTCATCGCCCATTCCTGGCTTAGCAATTGGAGAACCTGACTTCGAAGCACCTGTGCCTCCTCCTTCTCTCAATGCAACCTCGTCCCTGTTGCCCTGTTTGGTTCCTCCATATGCCTTAGTATGCGTCGGCGTAGCTCCACCATTTGAATATGCTCTTTCAATGTTTTGCACACCTGGCGTTCGGAAGTTCACTATAGGCTCGGTGGTTGGTGTTGGAGAATTGGCAATGTATAAGTAGGCAGCGCCTGCGAGGGCAACTCCTGTAGCCCAACGACCCGGATACTTTGCAAATATCGATGCCTTCGGTCTATGAGGATTGTGCTTGGGAGCGCCAGGGTTTGGGGGTGCCGGTCCGCTCATTGTGAAGAGAAAGAAGTGCGAGATATGGTTGACACTAAGAGGTTGACGCAGAGGATGCTAGAGATCGTAGTATGAAGGTTGAAGTAGTCTGACTGTTTCTGGTTGCCAATGTCTCGGCTTAGGTTGGTACGAAGACTTCCAACAGCTCTCCGACTCTCAAGTAGCGAAGGTATGATCAAGCACGACGGATGGAGTATCCGCGAGAGCAATACGAGTACAGGCTGGGTTTAGACGAGAGGCTTGCAAGGGATTGGAATTTGATGAAGGACTGGCTGGTCTACGATTGACAGCTTTGGAAGCTCTTCAAGTAGTCAGTCTGGCCGACTACCTATTTCAGAGCTCCGCATAAGTAGCTTTTGATTGCATCCATATGATCACATCATGACTGTGAGGAAATATTGTTCCTTCACTTGAGCTTATTTGACGTCATTGGCTGCTGGTGGACGAAAGCAGCATTGAATTGAGGCAGATCAATTCTAACCCTTTTGGGATATCCAGCTCTGCTGATGATTCGCAACGCTGTACGAGTACAACCTCACCTCGTATACACGTTTTTCGATTCATCTACTTACATGTAAGTACCTAATTACTGTTTTTAATATGCATCATTTGGATTAATTGGAACAGGCTTCGCCTTCTGCATGGCTTACGATGATTGCCCTCGTGAACGGGTATACGCTGTAGTTGCTCGGTTACGACAGTTAACACATATGATGTCGAGGTGGTGATTGTAGGCCATGTCTGTCAGTCGTATTATTCACATGGACATACTTTATAAGTGTGACGTCGTAGAATGCTGCCAAGAAACAGACTTGATGCGATACGTTTGAGATCTATTAGAGCGTACAACGATCATGGCAGTCGAAAGAAATGGTCGATGCCACGAGAAGAGGCGTCACAACCCATGTCTTCATGGTTTCATTGCAACACGACTTGGGAGTCGCTACACGCTTGCTAATCCACATCTTCTGTGGCGAAAATATTCATGAGGTATCGTGAAGGACTAGGCAAGTCCATTCGCTGAACTACAGCTTCGACGTTCTCCAATCTATGGCAAACGAAAACACCATTCATCACCAATCAATGCTGTAGACCCACCATGTGTTCGGGCGCACCATCTGTGACGAACTGACCTCTCGATTAATCCCGTTAGAAACTGGACTTCTCAAAGTAATCAGGTTCCGGCGTCACATGCATGCTTCCGATACGTGGCTGCCAGCACTTAGGAAGCTGGGGCACTAGGCTGCTCCTCGTTCTTAGTCGATTCAGTACCGACCGGAGCTTCAGCAGACTCCTCCTTCTTGGCATCACTTGAAACAGCACCTTCACCATCTCCACCATCAGACGAAGTCCACAGGGTCAGGTTGTCTCGTAGAAGTTGCATGATAAGGGTGCTATCACGGTAAGACTCTTCAGACAGGGAGTCAAGTTCAGCAATGGCGTCGTCGAAAGCCTGTTTGGCCAAGTGACATGCTCGGTCGGGAGAGTTGAGGATTTCATAGTAGAAGACAGAGAAGTTAAGAGCAAGACCAAGTCGAATCGGGTGTGTAGGGGTTAGCTCAGATTGAGCAACATCGGTGGCATTCTATTTGACGTCAGGCTTGAAGTGATCAATGAAGTGTAAGACAAACCTTGTATGCTTCATGAGCCGCAGTAGCAGCAGTCTTGCGCTTCTCACCAGAAGCAAACTCGGCGAGATATCGGTGGTAGTCACCTTTCCTGTTGTAAATGTCAGAATAACCATGCAGATGTTGCAGGGAAGACTCACATCTTGTGGTAGAAGACCTTCGACTCCCCAGTCTCGGCTTTTGGGATCAAAGCATCGTCAAGCACATCGAGGACATCTTGGCAAACTCTCTCGAGTTCTGTCTCAATCTTTTGACGATAATCGCGGATGGTAGTAACGTGCTTATCGGAACCCTTCGATTCTTCCTTTTGCTCGATCGAGGAAATAATGCGCCATGAGGCCCGTCTTGTGCCGACTACGTTCTTGTATGCAACAGAGAGCAGGTTTCGTTCGTCAACGGTAAGCTCACCACCAAGCTGACACACTGTCAGTACCCAAGGCCCGGCTCATATAGCCTGTGTTGGACTCACATTGGCGACCTCTTTCATGTAGCTGACCATCTCATCGTAACGCTCGGCTTGCTCGCACAGCCTCGCGAGGAAGGTCTTGCTGGAGGGAACGTTAGACAATGAAGGGAGCGCTGAGTTATGAACAATACCTTTCGCGCTGAAAAGAGGATAATCGTTAGCATTTTCAACCTTATCAAATACAGCAACATATCTGGTAGTCGACATGACTCGTTACTGCCTGTTGGGGATCACTTACGTCGGAGGACATTTTGACGGTGATTGATTAGGAGTGCGATCGATGTGATCGACGACAGGAAGTTATCGAGTGTCTAGGCGGTGGTTGTGTATGGTGTTGGTAGGATGATGGTTGGGAGCTGCGGCTGCTTATGGCAGAGTACAAAGAGCAGGTGCATGCAATTATCGCAGTTGCGGTGGTGTAGGCTGAGAAAGCTTGAGGTGGCAGACAGCCGAAACACAACGAGACGCTAGCCCACGAATAGGCGCAGGGGCCAGCCAATCTCCTACCTCACCGTTGCTCTTACCAGCCTCCCACTAACAATTCTTTCCCTGTTTCGAAGTGATGCAGTCAGTAATGAAAACCCTGAAACAGTGCTACGAGTGCCTACGTGACAGTGATTACATCTGGTTTCTCATCTCACACATCAGCTCCAGCAGTACCACAAACAAATAAAGGAAGCATGCAGATGGAGCACGTGCTAGCTCCCATCCAAGGTACTGTAGGTTGTGAAGTGGCCGCACTCTGGTTGGGGTACTTACCACCACGACTGCATTTCGCCGTGCTTGTGAAAGGACGGCGGTACTTGTAGATTGCTAGCGAGTCAATGCTACCGTCTACTAACCAATCGCATTTGCTGTCTGTACGAAAGCTAATATTGCTGTTGGCATTCCCAAAGATCAAGGTACAGCAGTCTTTCTACGCCTAATTTTTTGCTCGAAGGTTGCAAGTGTTCAATAGAAATACTCACACCGAAGGGCGCGGACGATCGTACATACATTGATAGTTGTTCTCTACCTAGGTATCAATATCGCCGTGGCAACTTTTCTCAAGGGATTTGAGATGAACAACTTAGCAACAGTGTCCGTTTGATGCTGTTACCATGTGCAGATGCCTGCAGCATCATTGGAGACAACCTCGTGGTTCCTAGGTCACATTTTTGTTTTGAAAAATGTAAAAAGTTTGGGTTTACTGTGTCCTTACTAGGACGCCGCCTTCTTCTCTCAAAGGTATCCATAGAATAGAATCATACACCAGTATCTAGCATTCCTTTCTGCCCAAGTGATCGCGCTCATTCAAGTTGAATTTCTCTGTTGCGCGTCATCTGGATGGCCTGCGCCCATTGTCATTTTTCGAAAACTTTCCACTGATACACAGCTGAGTAGCCAGCAAACTCGTTCGTATACAGGATGGATCAACCATACACCCAAAGTCCGGAGGATATTTTGACTCGATTTAAAGTGACCGAGCCGCAAGGATTGTCATCTCAGCAGGTTTCGACTTCGAGAGAAGAGTATGGCAGCAATTCACTCCCAGAAGATCCTCCAACACCAATATGGAAGCTCATCCTAGAACAATTCAAGGATCAGCTTGTCATTATTCTTCTGGGCTCAGCCGCTATATCGTTTGTTCTTGCTCTGCTTGAAGAGTCGGATGACTGGACCGCATTTGTGGACCCTATTGTTGTATGTTTACAAGCACATCTTACGAAGAGCCATGACTAATAGGGCGATAGATACTCACGATTTTGATACTCAATGCAGTGGTTGGGGTGACACAAGAAAGCAGCGCCGAAGCAGCTATTGCCGCGCTGCAAGAGTACTCTGCGAACGAAGCGACTGTGACCCGAAATGGTGTTATGCAAAGGGTCAAGGCTGAAGAGTTGGTGCCTGGAGACATCGTTACAGTAGCAGTTGGAGACCGCATACCCGCAGATTGTCGATTGTTGTCGGTTCAGAGCAACAGCTTCTTGGTAGATCAAGCCATTCTTACTGGTGAGAGTGAGCCTGTCAACAAGGACACAAGTGTGGTTGCGGATGTCAGAGCTGTCAAGCAAGATCAGACCAACATGCTCTTCTCCGGTACCACCGTCGTCGTAGGGCATGCAACAGCGATTGTCGTACTGACTGGAAGCTCGACCGCTATTGGTGACATCCACGAGAACATCACTTCTCAAATTTCTGAGCCTACACCACTCAAGGAGAAATTGAATGAGTTTGGCGATCAGCTTGCAAAGGTCATTACTGGAATTTGTGTCCTGGTTTGGCTTATTAACATCCAGCACTTCAACGACCCATCTCATGGAGGAAGCTGGACAAAAGGTGCAATTTACTATTTGAAAATTGCTGTGTCCCTTGGTGTCGCTGCTATCCCGGAAGGTCTCGCAGCTGTCATCACCACATGTCTGGCGCTAGGAACCCGCAAAATGGCAGCCAAGAATGCCATTGTACGCAGCCTGCCTTCGGTTGAGACATTGGGTAGCTGCAGCGTCATCTGCTCGGACAAAACTGGTACGCTCACAACAAACCAAATGAGCGTAGAGAAGATGGTATTCCTTAGCGAAGATGGCACGGGCCTAGATGAAGTACATGTTGAGGGAACAACGTTTGCTCCAGAAGGAAACCTCCTGCGAGCAGGTAAACCACTTAACAATCCAGCTGCTTCATCAGCAACTATTGCCCAACTTGCTGAGGTTCTCGCGCTTTGCAACGAGTCGCACCTAGCCTACGATGCGAAGACGAATGTGTTCACCCTGATTGGACCCGCCACCGAAGGAGCATTGAGAGTTTTGGTTGAAAAGATTGGTACACCTCTTGTCAATGTGAACCAGTCCCGAAACACGCTTCCTCGCTCTGCATGGACGCATTTTGCGAGCAAGCACTACGAGAGTCAACTTCCTCTGCTAGCAACTTACGAGTTTGCGAGAGATCGAAAGAGTATGTCTGTCCTTGTGGGAAACCAATCGAGCCGCAAATTGCTTGTCAAAGGTGCCCCTGAGTCAATTCTCGAGAGGTGCACCCATACACTCGTAGGGCAGAATGGAAAACGTGTGGCCCTCAACCAGAGGCACACAGATCTGTTATCGGAGGAGATTGATCTCTTTGGCAAGCGCGGCCTGCGTGTTATGGCCTTCGCCGTCATCAACGATGTCCCCAACAACGGAGCTTTCAAGACTGCCAAGTCGACCACAGAGTATGCGGCTCTTGAACAGAACTTGACTTTGATTGGGCTTGTTGGTATGCTTGATCCTCCTCGACCTGAGGTCGCAGCGTCTATTCGCGAATGCAAGAATGCCGGAATTCGGGTTATCATGATCACAGGAGATAATCAGACAACTGCAGAGACTATCTGCCGTCAGGTCGGTATATTCGGACTTGACGAAGATGTGCGGGGAAAGTCATTCACTGGTCGACAGTTTGATGCTCTGTCTGAAGCCGAGAAGTCGTATGCTGCAAAGACAGCCAGCGTTTTCTCGCGTGTCGAGCCGTCACACAAGTCAAAACTGGTCGACCTTCTGCAAGATCTCGGTGAGGTCGTCGCCATGACTGGTGATGGTGTCAACGACGCACCAGCTTTGAAGAAAGCAGATATTGGTGTCGCTATGGGTAGCGGTACTGACGTTGCTAAGCTTGCAGCTGATATGGTTCTAGCAGACGACAATTTTGCTACGATCGAGATTGCTGTCGAGGAAGGCCGAGTCATCTACAGCAACACTCAACAATTTATTCGATACCTCATCAGCTCGAACATTGGTGAGGTCGTATCCATTTTCCTCACAGCCGCCCTTGGCCTTCCTGAGGCTCTCATTCCGGTTCAGCTTCTCTGGGTTAATCTAGTGACAGATGGTCTTCCAGCTACAGCCCTTTCCTTCAATCCTCCGGACCACGATGTGATGCGCCGTCAGCCAAGAAAGAGAGACGAAGCCCTTGTTACAGGCTGGCTGTTCTTCCGATACATGGTTGTTGGCACATACGTTGGTGCTGCAACAGTCTTCGGCTACATCTGGTGGTTCATGTTCTATTCTGGCGGTCCACAAATAACCTTCAACCAGCTTAGGAACTTCCACAAGTGCTCGTTGTCCAACCCGCTGTTCAATCACCCAATATCGTCAACCGCCATCGACTGTGCCATCTTCTCACCCAACGCGATTGAAACAAGATCTGCTTCAACCATCTCTTTATCAGTACTCGTGGTCATCGAGATGTTTAACGCCATGAACGCTCTGTCATCATCCGAATCACTGTTGACATTACCACTATGGAAGAACATGAAACTTATCTATGCCATCATGCTTTCTATGGCCTTGCATGTCGCCATCCTATACGTGCCTTTCCTGAGAGGATTGTTCTCCATCGAGGCGTTAAACTGGCAAGAGTGGCAAGCAGTCATCTACATGAGCGCGCCTGTGATCCTAATCGATGAGGTGTTGAAGTACGCTGAACGTACCATCTACCTCAAAGAAGACCTGAACACATCGGTACCGATAACACAGCGGGACGGCCAGTATGCGAACGGCAAGGTCAAGCATAACTAAACTCACATCCCAACTATTGTATAATCAATGTTGGATCTAGGAGCCGAATGGCATGTAACAAATCGCATGATAGAAGATTCAATAAAAAGATAGATGAAGAATGGCAATACTACAAGCTTGCATAAAGTTGTAGACTAGCACCAATCTAAACTACTACCTACTTGTACTCTATCACAATCCAGCCGTCAGCGGACTTGCAGCCGCCAACCTCCTCCTAATCTCCGTACTACTAATCTTACTATCAAAAGTAGTCCTCTCAACTTTACCATCCTGCTCCCGCTCATCACTCCCAGCATCAAGAACATCCACCTCAAACACCTCCAACGGCGCCCACCCCTTCTCACCTCTCTTGTCATTCACCGCCTGTCCACCAGCCCTCGTCTCCGCCGAAATAACCAACGCCGAAATACTCTCGTCCGTGATCGTCGGCCCAAAAGGATCCGATATCCGCGTGTAATTAACCGTGACTTTCTCCCCCGTCTTCTGATCACTGTAGATTACTCTCACGATTTTTCCATTCGGTCCGGGCTCGTCGATGTGCTGGATCGTGCGGAGCGAGGATATATCGTTGTCGTCGTCGGCGCTGTCAGGGAAGACGAGGATCGATTCGATAAAGTCGGCTGTTCGGGATTGGCGGGTTTCCCATGATTCGAGGACTTTGGCGTGCTTTTTGTTGACGAGGAGTTCGTCGCCTGTGGTACCGATTGTGATTTCGCGGTGTTGGGTTGCGCTGGGCTGCGCGGTGAGGATGGTGGCTGTTAGGAGGAGTTTGTGGCCTATGTGGATGTGGTCGAATGTGCCGCCTACGGCTACTCGGTGGTGTGGTGAGCTTGTAGAGTGTTTGGAGGAGGATGGTGTTTGTGGTGTCGTTTCAGGGTTTGTGCTGGGCTGGCCTTCGGGTAGGGCTTCGATGTTTTGGTGTAGCTGTTGTAGCAGCTGCTTGACGTGGTGGCTGGTGTGAAGAGACTCGGGGGCATACCAGTGCTTGTAGTGTCGCTTTGAAGCGGCAAATGTGCTGGCAGAGATGAGTGGTCCGGTCAGTGGTGAGACGTTGTTGTCTGTTGCTGAGAGATCGACTATGAAGAGGCGGACGTCTATTCCACCAGGGAAGTCGAGCTCTATTTTGTGTTGAGCTGCTATCATGCAAACCAGGGTGTAGACATCGGCGAGGAGATGTTGTATTGGGTCGAATAGAGCACTACGGTTCGCAGCAATGTCCTTTAAAAGGAGGGATATGTCGAGCCTCGAGGTAGATTGATCGTTTGGCCTTGAATGACGAAGAGCGGCCTCCAAAGTACGTCCATACTGGGCTTTTAGTTGTCCTCGAGGCACTGGCAACGTCGATATGGGAAGCAGCAAGACAGCAAACGGTGAAGTTGATGTAGCCATGGGAGAACCAGTGGGTGGTCACACGAAGGAATCTAGGTTAGAATATATTCTGTCAGCGTAGAGTATTTAAAATCAAAGCTCTATTTGAAATCGACGGTGTTCTTGCTTTGCATCGACCCATAAACTCATAACCATAGGAACAAGCAGGAGATAAACATCACATTGTTTTCCGCGTCTCACACGCGAGGAGCCGAGGCGAACATTACAGTAATCCAGGACTTGAAACGATCGCCAAAGACGTGCTTGGTTAGACAAAAGCCTACCGTAAATTACTCCTCATGCCAGAAAGTGTTGTATTGTAGGCGCTCAAAATGCTAAAGAGGAAAGTCGATCTAACAGCGACATCACTCCAAATTTCCTAGGCTCGACTCACCACAACTGTGACCCAACTTCTTCCAAGCCGGCACATGTCAAATTGATTTCCATCTCAACCATGCCATTCCATTCTCACCACCGCCATTCCGTGTCTGAAGTAGGTCACAGTGGACAGCACGACAACTTTTATTCGGCTGCGAACGCTCTATATCAGTCCGGGCAAACATTAGCAGCCGCAGGAGTACCCAACACCACGGCCTGGTCCCCGAACAGAGGGTCTGCGCACCCGAGCGCTCAGCCTGCGCAGGGTTACAACAACATTCCTACAATACCGTACAGTAATGGAGGGATCAGTCGGCAGTCGTCGTTGAGGTACGCGCCGCCTCAGTTTCAACAGCAACTGCAACAGCAACAACAGCAGGGCCTGCCCTCGAGTCCCGCTGCTCAGCTGTCCCCACGACGAAACCAATCAAGCTCTGCTATGAGCGATGTACACCACTATGGCGCTCCTCCATCATACGGAACCGACCAAGTGAATCTACAGATACAACCTCCTACACCAGGACACCCTCCTGCGTCTATGCCCGGATCGTTACAGGTTGGTTCTCGACCTATATCCATCACTGGCAATTCTGGCATAGCACCTCTCCCTCCACAGCTGCCTCAACTTTCAACGCAGCTACAACAGCAACAACAGACCTCCCTCTCTGCGCGTCCTCCACCAGCATCACAACACAGCTACTCGAAGTCGAGTCCAGGCAACATGGACACCCCAAGATATAAAGCCTTCTCAAACAACACTCCTGACACATCCCAGAAGCAATACATATCTCCCACCTCCTACGCGACCCCTTCTTCCGCACCGTTCGGCCTTCAGTCGTATTCACCACTTGGGCTGGCGGACATACGACCAAGAACAGAAGCGAATCTAGGCGAAACAACGTTTAGTCCCGGGGGAACCACGTTAGAAGATCCATTACAATACCCTACAAATAGCAGTTACATCGCCCCATGGCCGATGTTCGCAGTCGACTGGTGCAAGTGGCCGCCCAAGACGAATACGAGCGCAGGAAAGATCGCGATTGGCAGCTACCTCGAAGATAACCACAATTATATCCAAATATTGGACGCTCAGCGGACGCAGGTTGATCCTGAGAATCCGCAAGGAGAGAGAGGTCTTGACTTTGTGAAGACAGCAGAAGCGAACCACGCTTACCCTGTAACTAGGATATTGTGGGAGCCACCATCGTCGAATAAGCAGAGTACGGATCTGCTTGCGACATCTGGTGACCACTTGAGATTATGGTCATTACCTAACGAGGCAGCCTCGTATGCGTCTAACACGATAACGAGATCGCGCTCGAGAGGTGAACAGCCTTTGCAGAAACTGTCTCCGTTGGCGCTTCTGTCAAATTCGAAATCTCCAGAACATACTGCGCCCATCACATCGCTAGACTGGAATATTGTACAGCCGTCCCTTATCATCACATCCTCCATTGATACGACATGCACCATCTGGGACATTCCGACCCTGACGGCTAAGACTCAGCTTATTGCTCATGACAAAGAAGTTTTCGACGTCCGCTTCTGCGCAAACAGCGTCGACGTCTTCGTCTCTTGCGGCGCTGATGGTAGCGTGCGTATGTTCGATTTACGTTCTCTCGAGCACAGTACCATCATCTATGAGCCAAGCGACAAGACTGATAAGAGTAAGTCCATCATCCACATATGTTCATAGATACTAACATCTGCTATAGCACTAAGTCCCGACGCTGCTTCCTCCTCTCCCACTCGGGGCGGCCTCAGCTCGCACAGTCTGAACTTCCCTCCGCCCCTTCTTCGCATTGCTGCCTCCCCCCATGATGCCCACCTTCTAGCTACATTTTCCCAAGACAGTTCCGTTATCCGCGTCCTTGACGTACGCCAACCAGGCCAAGCCCTCCTAGAGCTGAAGGGTCATGGAGCCTCAGTGAATTGCATAGAATGGAGCAATACACAACGCGGTGTACTTGCCTCAGGAGCCGATGACTGCTGTGTGATGCTGTGGGATCTGATGAGTAGTAGCTCTGGTGGGCTGCCACAACCGAATCATGCAGGTACTACGAGCCAGACGGGTGGACAACAGAGTCAAGAAAGAGGGCCAACAGCGGTATGGGATTGTGCTTTCGAGGTCGGGAATCTGAGCTGGGCACCTGTTGGCGGGACGTTGGGAGTGTGCGGAGGACGAGGTCTTTGGGGTGTGAGTTTGTGATATTATGTGGTGAGTAGCGGCCATAAAAGATGAAACAGGAGAAGGAAAGGTTGTGCTTGGGTGACTCTCTCACAGCCTCTCCAGTGCCCTGTGCATATTGATCAACCAATATTTCCAGCGTCTTCTTTCTAGATATCGGACTAGCGGAAAGGTGTACCGTGGTCGACGTGCATAGCGTGGGCGTGATCTGATATTCGAAGCTCGTATAAATATGCTACCAAATGTACCTCAATGGAAAGACTTCACCCATTGCATGTTTGAGATTTGGTCACTTCTCGTTCGTTGACCTACAGGATGCTTTTAGACTTGTTGTCCACAATTGGAGGAGACTAACATTTTGAAAGACGATTGAGATTTTTGGAGGGTTGCACAGAATGTGTTAAGAATAATTCATATCTACCATATTTAAACATTGCACATATGAACTAGCAGATCATCTTTCTTACTCAGCACCTACCAGTATGCTTCTCATGGTTCATCCTGCAGTCTACCAATATACTCTTTATGCAACAGTCTGCATAGAATACCTATCTTGGCTTCCCAGCTTGCGACGAATGTACCCAGTAGCCGAGAGGAATGGGTGGGAGCTGTGGACCAAGAATGAGCAGAATAAATACAGCTTAGGTTGGTGGATACTTCACTTATAAAACAACCAATAAATAACACAAAACCAATTCCTGAACTTCACTCCACAATGCTTTATGGAATAGGAGATAACAACGCTCCAACACGAAGTCGAAGAACCAAATTGTGGAATCTGAATTTTGAGCTCAATACATCGACGAGGACCCAAACTCCCTACGAGACACTGATATTTGCTTAGATACCTCCTTCGACATTGATTAAGCTCAGGCCTTTCTCTGCCCCGTAGCAGTTCTTTTTTATTCAGTCGGTCAAATTCTCAAATCACTACTCAACATATCCGTACAAAATAACGACCAAAGACCACAACCACGAGAGATACTTCAAATTCCAACCAGAACTACACCCACACATCACAATGCCACTCCTACCCTCCCACACCCTCATCGTCACCACAAGCCTCGCCCTCCTCACCCTCTCAACACTCCTCATCATCTCCCCAACCACCATCCTAAGCAGCAACACAATCGCCATCCTCGGCAGCTCAATGCACATCCGCCAAGCATCATTCATCCCAGCACCAGGCTCCTACACCAACACCGGCGCCTTCGCCGCCAGCAACCGCATCCCACCACCCCCGAAAATAAACCCCCTAACCTCTCTAACCCACCCTCCAAAAACAACCCTCACAACTCCAGAACGCGAACTCCTCGCCCTCCTAGGCTTCGTTTTGGCCCTCGCCTCCTTAACCCAACTCATCCTCGCCACACCCCTCCGCTACTCAAAATCATCCCTAACCACCACAACCACCACCACTCAAAACACCACCACCTCCAAACCAATACGAAAACCAACCTCCGCCCTAGCCGAACAAATCCACACCCTCCTCACAACCCAAACGCTCTTCCAAACCCTCTGCACCATCCACGTCCTCCTCACGGCCGTCCTCGTCGCCGCAATCTACTTGTTGAAATCCGACCGCTATGGCGGCACGTCGACTCGTACAAATGCGGGGTGGGATTATCTGGCTAATGATGTTGTTTTTGCGGCGGCTTTGTCGGATATGTTGTTTTGGGGATATTTGTATACTGTTGTTGCGGAGGAACGGAGGGAGGTTTTGGGCGTGTTGGAGAGGAGGAGGGTGATGGATGAGGAGGATGAACGGGACGAGAGGCGGTGAGTTGAGAGATGGGGGTGGTTGTGGTTTGGGGTGGGGTGGAGAGTGTGAGGGCTGGTGCTACTACGTAGTGCTACACTCTGGTCTTGAGGGGAATTCGTCGAATTGGCCTGATTCACAACAAGTGTGATGTAGCTGTACCCTGCGAAGATGGACACGATCACGGAAACGGAGCCAAACACATGGCTTTAGTGCTGAGCGACCATGGATGGCTTGGCCACATTCTAACAAGGTCATATGCGTGGGTAGGCGAGTCAGTCTTGCGATGTGTATCTACGGTATCTACGTGGGGTCGGAACTAAGCAGCTGAATTGACGCCAGGGAGGGTCTGTGTGAGCCACATTGAGGAGAATTCACGTGTCGGATGATTGTCGTTGGAGATTATCAATTTGTAGTATGTTGATCTACGAAGTACATACAGTACGTACCTAGGTAACTATCAAGACATAAACCTAGGTGCGTACACTCAGCGTTCTCTCTCCGCCATCCTTACGTGTAGATACATGCATACATACTCACCCAACTCGTTACGTCCCCCCTCTCTCCATCCCATCAACCCCCTCCGCCAACCTCTCACCACTACTCATAAACCCCCACGTATTAGCACAATTAAACTCAACCGCCAACCCCGCATACTCCGGACTCGTACTCCCACAACAATCCCTCAACAATATACAATCAAACCCCTTAGAATTAGCATCCTGCAACGTCGAGAGCACGCACTGATCCGTATTCACACCGGCGAACAACAGCGTTCTGATGCCCTGGTTCTCTAAGAAGGTCTCGCATTCGGTTGAACCGCCCCATAGACCTGTTGCGCGGTCTTTGTGGAACCATATGTCTGGGACTTTTGCTTGGAGGCCTTCTTGGTATGCTTTGTCAAGAGGGGGGTGGAGTTGGGTGTTCCATTGGTCGCGCATTAAGAGGGTGCCGGCGTTGATGGTGGTGCCGTCTTCTAGTGTGACGGTTCCTAGTGGGCGACCGAGGTCTCGATATCCTCTCTTTTCGTGCGCCGTTTGCGGCTGTCCATTTGTATTACTGCTATTGTTTTTGGTGAGGGAGGCTCTGTCCTCGATACTCATTTTTTGGAAGCCGAAGGAGCGGTACATGGATGGTGGAGCTTTTTCTAGACTACCTTCTGTGAGACCCCAGTTCAACCAGATTATTCTGATTCCGGCTTTGCGTGCTGCTGGGATTGCGTGCTCTAGTAGGGCCGATTGGGCTTTGAGACCTTCGCCTTTTACTCGTCCCATTGCGGATGAAAGGAAAAAGTTCTGCATGTCGACGATGACCATGGCGGTTTTGGTGGGGGTTATGGTGATGGGGCTGGTGACTGTTTGGAACTTGATGCGAGGGTATATTAGTGGTGAATTTGCTGTTGAAGGGTGGGTTAAATCAAAGCCTTCGGTTTCGGTCCAGAGCCAGAAATTAGAGGGGTGGCCCACGACGGTAGCGTGTTCAGACATATTGTGTAGTATTGGGTGAGTTTATGCTGTTAGGGCAGAGTGATCAACGAAGTGTGTTTTTTGAAAACCAAGGCTGGGTGTATTATAGCACAGCCCCATGGACCACAAGTAGTGCTTGCTTTGTGGTCGAACAAGGTAGCACCTGCTTGAGCAACACAGATCTATAGCAAAGGGATCAAAAGGATTTGCAGAAACATGCAAGAATGATAAGAACCAAGGAACAGAGGAGCAACGGCAATACCTGAGTATCTCTGATCGATATCAGGACGAAGCGGGAAGGTGTTCAAGCAATTGGAGAGTGGTAGCAGGAGGGCAGAAGCTCCGCTTCGTTCTTCTCCGCACGGCGGATCAACTTACTCCTGTTTAGCTGATATATTCACAGATGTATTTGGTGATCGAATTCCAGCAGAGACCAGAGCGATGTAGACCGCGCTGTCAAGATCTGCTTCTTCGTGGAACTGCCACCTTCTCGCGATGTGCTTGAGCAGTTTTGAGTCCACCACTGGTCAATTAGCATGGCAGGTCGCCATACAGGTAACCGGAAGAATGCCCGCCACCAAAGGTCAGAACAAGTGCTAGTGCCCAGACACTATTCCTGGTGGCTGTTGACAGATATCCGTGATATTAGGGCTCAAGCAATGTGTGCAAATGATGAAACAATGGGATTGGACGGAAGTGTCAGCATGGCGATACCAATGTCCAGAATTGAGGATGGTTGACAAAATCTTGAATTGCAGCGCAACCAAGTCCATGGCTTCACGAAGTATGAGGAGGCTGCCAACCAATGCTACCGCTTGGGCATAGTGACGATAGCACGCATCGAACCATTGTGACGTGATCGTCTTCGATGTCGATGTAACTTTCTTAGACAAGCAAAAGAGTTGACAACACGACCAGTGGGTTGAGATGATGATCAGCAAAGCTGTGAGGCATATGAAGTTGAGTCTGCTCGTCTGTATTCAGTGTATAGTGTTCATGTGATACATTTGACATCGAAGATATAGGTAGTTTATGCCTTCCAGCCCAGCAGTTTGTTGTTGGTATTGGCTGCCATTGTGTTTGCCGTGTTTGCTTTGTGCTCACTATCATCACCTCGAGTCTGACTGATAAACCTTCATAATACCTCCTGGCAAATGGCATTTTCAACAAGAATGCTTCAATGTGATGAATGCTTCTATGCTTGCTGGTGTTTAGATATCTGATTCCAATACAATTCTTACCGGCCTTTCATACTATTGCGTGTCCCTCTAGTGATCTGTCCAAGCCATCGGCCCTAATACTAGACTCGAGGCTTTCCGCGCTCCATAAATTCTTTCTTCTGTCACTACTTTATTTTCCTTTCGATAACACTGCTGATAAAAACAGAGCGATCTCATCATGCCGTCGCCTTCTGATACGCGCGTTGATGTCCTTGTATTGGGCGCAGGCTGGACCTCGAAATTCCTTGTTCAGCATCTTGAAGAAGAGAAGCTGTCCTACGCCTTAACCACCACGAGCGGTAATATACACAAGTCATGCGAAGGGAAATATGATCCTGGTAAGATTGTGAAGTTCTGGTTCGATCCCGAAGCCGAAACACAAGATGAACAACAATACGCTCAGCTACCAACCGCCCACACGGCTATCATAACGTTTGCGCTGTATGGAACGGGAAAAGTGCAGAAGCTCGTCGAGACATATAAGAAGACGCATGCCGGTGATGTACTCACCAATTGGATACAGTTCGGTAGTAGCGGAATTTACAGAGGAGATTATTGCCATAACCATGAAAGCGAGTACGAGAAAATACCGCGTGCAGTCGCCGAAGATGAGTTGCTCGCCATGGGTGGTACCGTTCTGAATTTATCTGGATTGTGGGGCGATGAACGGTTACCGAGAAATTGGCCACGACGAATAGCAAAGTCAAAGGAACAGTTAAAGACAAAGGGTGCTCTGCATCTCATTCATGGTGAGGATGTAGCGAGAGCGTGTGTAGCATTGCACAGGCGATTTTCGCCTGGCAACAGATGGCTAGTCACAGATAGACACGTCTACGATTGGTGGGATCTGATAGACGGCTGGGCAGATGAGCTGGAGAAAGAAGGAAATGTCGAAGGACTGGATTTGGAATACAAAAGGTGGATTGATGAGTTGTTGATTGAGCAGAACTTACCGGCTCTGCCGCGTGATCTAATGAAACTTGGACGGATACTGGACAGCAACAAGTTCTGGAAGGAGGTAGGCATCCTCCCTCGCCGATCACTAAAGAGGCAACTCAACGATGATGAATGGTCGAGTCATCACTGAATATACTATCCCTAAGAACTACGCTCACTAGTGAAATCACCGAGTACTGCCTACAATAGCGGCAGAAAGGAAAAAAAAGCAAACACGCGTGTCACTCCTCCAGGAATCGAATCCACGACCGAAAATGCAAAAACTCAACTCTCATTGAGAAAAGGCCCTTCTCCAAGTCAACTATTGCTGCATGGAAGTCAGAATCAATCTTTAATAGGATATTTATACCCGTTTTTGCAACGGATGAGGTATCCCATGATGCACCCGCTAATTTTCGTGGGTGCGGGAATCTTTCTTATTAATTTGTTCCTCTTGCTACTTCCCCCCATAGTCACACTTCGGATTCTTTACTCCAGAGAAGGTGGAGCCCTGACTGCGCTATGTCGTTGATGTGCAACGACTCTGCCTATGGGCCTTTTTTGGTTGCATTTTGTGGGTATTAGTATATGTTGGTTTGCACGAGGCTGCCGAAGAAACTCAGGCCGGGGCTTGAGTCGGTTTGTTGTTGTGCACTATTTCGTTTGGTGGCTGCGAGGAGGAACTTATGGGTTTGTAGAGACGGAAATACCTTCACTTGATGGACTTGCATTGTTTCTTTGTTACTTAAAGTGTCTTAAGATAGCTCGAACGGCGCTGGATATGCAGAAAAGATATGCAATTGTAGTCAGAAGGTTAACGATACACCCAAGTGCTATTAATTGTCCCTTCGACTTTGACTTGAGGATGCTTTATCTCGACTTCTAAAGATGAATTGCAAACTTTCGAGGTAACAGTGGGCTATACACCGTTCTTAACCTCCATATTAGTCTATCGTGCCAAGGTTAGTGTGAGTCTACTTCGTACCACCAAAATCCAACTTTCTAGCAACACTCTTGAACTTATCGTCAAGCTCCCCCTGAGCCCTGCCCAGAGCTTTCGCCATCGTCGCCTCCTCCTTCGCTCTTTTCGGCAACCTATCCTTATCAGTCGGCCGGGGTTCAAGAGACCACCACTCATGCTCAAGACAACCTCTCGTCGTCAATCGCTTGCTCGGATCATAAGTGCACATCCCCCTCAACAGATCCCGACCAGGCTCATCGATCGTTCGGAACACCTGCTCGAAAAACCGCTTGTCTCTCAATGGTATCTTCGGTATCTGCTCTATGTACAGCGGTAACTTCGTTACACCCGGCCAGTTCTCCTCCAGCGGCGTACCAAGCGCACGATTCATGTAGTCAAGCTGTCCGATCTCGCCGGTCTGACTGGGCTCGACCGGAAATGCTATAAACGGTCTTCT
Organism: Neophaeococcomyces aloes; assembly: GCA_022813445.1. Classification (NCBI taxonomy): domain Eukaryota; kingdom Fungi; phylum Ascomycota; class Eurotiomycetes; order Chaetothyriales; genus Neophaeococcomyces; species Neophaeococcomyces aloes. Next base: position 51,597 of record JAKLMK010000043.1, on the reverse strand, counting down.
ATTGACGAGCTCAGCTAAGATCATGGCCATGGACCAGACATCAACGCCGCCGCTGTAGTGTCGTGCCCCGAATAGCAGTTCTGGCGGCCGATACCACAGCGTGATGACTTGGACCGTCATGTTCTGCTCTGGACTGGCGAAACTTCGCGCGAGACCGAAATCAGCGAGTTTGAGGGTGCCGTCTTCGCCGACTAGAATGTTGCCTGGCTTCAAATCTCGGTGTAGTACGAAGTTCGAGTGGCAGAAGAAGAGACCACGTAGCATCATGCCCATCCACGCTTTGATATCTGCTAGGCCGTACGCGCAGCTTGAGTCTTTGATTAGCATCTCTAGATCTCCGCCAGAGATGTACTCAATCACCATGTGTATTCTCTGGTCCTTTGCGTCGGAGAAGATGTCGTACATGCCTACGATGTTCTCGTGCGATAGTTCCTGAAGATATTTGACCTCGCGTAGCGTGTCGACGTTGATGCCCATCTCACGCTGCCTTGGGTCGTCGGTGAGTTTGAACTTCTTGACTGCAAAGTATTTGGCGGGGTTGTCGACGAGGGAATACCGCCAGACATCGGCGTATGTACCACTGCCCAGGTATTTGTCTTTGTTGTATTTGGCTTCGATTTGGCGGTTGATCAGTTCTGCCATGTCGTACTCGGGAGGCGGTTTTCGCTTTTTTGGCGGGCGGGATATTGATGAATCTTGGTTTGGTATTGGCTCGGGTTTTGCTGGAGGATTTATGGTGGCTTTGAGAGAAGGCTTTCGTAACGGTAGAGATCTGCCTATTGGTGATTTGGTGGCTTGAATATTTTGGTAAGAAGGTGAAAGAGTTTGTAGCGGGGACGGCGCTGAGGATGTTGATGGTGCCATATTGGGTGGTGGTGTTCACTTGGGGTTTGAGTACTATAGATGGAGTGTTGGCGAGGCTCCAGCTTTTACCTATACTTGAGTTGTGAGAGCTCCCAGACCCGTTCTACTCAAGCCTTCCTTACAGCGGCATAGGTGTCTGTCACCTTTGTGTTCGCTGCGGCTGGTGCGCTCTTGACCTCGCCTTATGCTTTGAGAAGCTTTGAATGGCCAGTTCTTTCATTCAAGTCACTCTCAAGTGTTCCACAATTCCTTTTCCTTCACTTTCGCAGATGATTTCGTAGCGATATCCCCAGGTTTCCCTTCGACTACTGTCCTGTGATCCAGGTTTTGTGCTTTTACTATCCATAAGTCAGTATTCGCCATTGATTCAGAGTAGTTTGTCGTTATACGAAGGTAGCCAGGCAGGGTCACGTGTCGAGTCACTACCTGATTTGGAGCCGTAACTTTTTGTTCCTGGTGTGCTTCCCGGCTGCTGTAGCACGGGACACGAATTAATTCATCAAGATTAAGAACAACATTTGCTGCTGGTTCTCCTTCGAATCTGTGCAACCAAACCCCAACGACATCGATATCAGGACCCTTTCATATAGTTCAGGAGTTCTTGGAGTGTGCGCTGGCGGACACGAATTGTTGAAGGAGCTCTTGCTCCCCATTCGCAATTGATCACAAACATACGACTCTCTTAACCATCTTAGCAACCCGACATGATGGCTACAGCGAAAGCGATATCTCCCTTCTTCGAGTCCTTGTTCCGGTCATCGACGTTATCCTCAAGTCGATACATCTGCACACCCTGCCTGCGCCAGCAGCAGTCAGTACGACAACAAGAGCAGAAACGATCCTTGCACAGATCCGTCAAACCTCTGCCAATTCCAAAGCCTACACCATTCGTGCCCGATGTCTCAACCTTTCTGAAACTCATCGGCCGAGGTCTGAGTACGCACACCTCAAAGTTCGGGTCTTGGGACAAGTTATTCACATTATCATCGCCCGAATTGAAAGAGCTAGGCATAGAACCAGCCCGTTCACGCCGGTACCTCCTCCGCTGGCGTCAGAAGTTTCGTCGCGGCGAATACGGTGTAGGCGGCGACCTGAAGCACGTCAAAGACGGCGTTGGCGAACTACGAGTCGTCGAAGTCCCTGCTTTACAAACACCAGCCAGCTCACCAAATAGCACTAGCTACGTATCCGCGACCGTAACTCCCGGCCTTACCAAACTTATTCTAAACGTCCCAGCCGGTAGCACGAGCTACATCCTCGAACCGGGTCAAACGACGCAAGACCTGAAGAAGCCGAAAGAGTTCACGCTAAAGGACGGCCATATCATTTGTGGGCCATACAGTCAGGCAGTGAAGGGGACGAACGGCAGTGCAGTGAAAATTCAGGTCATGGAGGGAATGTGGGAGGACAGACGCGGCCACAAGGTATTCGGGGGTGAGAGGAGACGAGCAGAAGTATTACACAAAATGGCTGTGGCGGAACACAGAAAGAATGCCAAGTAATTCAGCAGCACCGGTTGTGGTTTTATTGAAACAAGCGAGAGAATACTCCAGCTCCAACCCGGAAACCCCGGTTCCTTCACGCAAGGCGAGGAATTGAAAACCTTGTTCGTTACCCACGGGTACAACCAAGTGGTTTACGTCTACAGCAGCCAAGTTCTAACGAAGCACAATGTACACCACCAGAACAGTAAGAGCAGTCTGATATGTACGGTTGGAAGTCATAAGACATCAACACTAGCCACGGTCAGGCATTTCAAGAGCAGGTATCACGTTATGTTAACATTAGATAACTGGTATCAAAACCAACTCCATAGAAAGAAGAATGTACATAAGTAATACAACAATATGTATAAAAGCCATTTGACAAATTTTATCATTTCTCCGAATCTTTCTGATCCTTGGATCACTACGTGCTTAATGTGCTTGCTAACAATACCTATAATTCGATATATGGTGTAGAAGTCCACGCTGACAATCTGATACAATACTATACGGGATGCAGGTGCAACATCAACCATTATTACCAGACAACTGGTTGGAGCTAATGAGTGCAATATTTATACCTACCTATACAATCGTACCTCGAGCCTTGGAGGGCACACATGTCGCTGGAGTGGGGGAGGAGTATCTAATCCGGAACCTTGGATACCATGACAGCGAATGGATATCACGTGTGTTTCATCGTGTGCTGTGTTCGTCAAGAGCGGCTCAGCGCGGAATTGGGGAAGGAAGGTACAGATTATGAATGGGGAGAGGAATGAGGAGGTGCTTGGGTGGGTGATGGGGGGAGGGTGGTTGAGGAGGATGTTAAGGACTGTTGGAATTAATTGGGCTGTGCTGAGTACTGATTTGGTTTGGGATGGTGAGGGTGATGGTGGTTTCTGTTTTCTCTGTCTCAAGGAATTTTGGACGGGGTTGAGCCGGTGGCAGAGAGGGGATGGTGTTATGTTGGGAGGCCCGGAAGGTGATGCACGTGATTCTGTTTTGGTTGTGAAGGTCGGGATGAGCAGATGGGAAGATCAGACATGGTTCGGTTTTGGGCAGGTTTGCTGGCGGGCAACCAGGTGGCTGTCTGTGTTGGTACGAGCTTTCAGATATGTGGCTATGGCAAGGCGATTTGTCATTCTGGTTGGTGAGGTATAATGTGCACTCGTCACCTCATTTCCTGGATGTTTGCATCTCGGAGCGGACCATGAGGAGCGTGATCGCCGATGTCGAGGCGTTGTTTTCGGTATGGCTGAGATATGCACTTGTGGTGCTGCGAAGAGTGAGGTAGGGAATTTGACATAATAGAACTTACACAAGATTGTGCCACAGTATGGCCAGAACTGGCGGTCGATCAGTAATCACATAGTCTTGGTAGTCTGTTGTGATCGTGCGACCGCTGGCATCGAAATGTGTTGGTCGGCTTTAGTACACCTTAATGAGTTAAGGTTAGATGGAGATTAAGACAGGCAATCTCTGGATGTTCCGCATGCTAGTGTCCTGACGACAAGTATCTTGCAAGATTTGGTTCTCGTCGTAGCATACGTCCACCAGATATCAAATGTCCAAGCAACAATTGTGTCCGAATGAGACCAAGCGACTTGACATGTCGTGCCACAAGTTGGATGTCAAATATGTGGTCAACCTCACAGTTTCTCGTGTCAGATTTGATATTGACGATCAGCTTTTCGACGTACACTGTTGACCAATATCGTTGTCGAGTCGACACCAAGCTTCGGAGCTCTATGCACGATCTGATCTCCTCAACAATTGTCGTAGTGCCCAAAACATGGGGACAATTCGTGCCCGGCGGACCAATCAATTCTCTCATCTGCAACGTGCGGTGTCTTTGTTCCAAGAAACTGCATCAATGCACACACACAATCTCCCCCACTGACTCATGGCGGCGTCGATCTTGTTAGTACGGTTGTCCAAGTCTCGGGTTCTTCCACATCACAAAATCTAGCAAGATGAAAAGGAGAACGCTAGAGAATATCCTCCGCGAGTAAACCTCCGGAGTTTATCGGCGATTACGTGAGGGTGCAGCTGTCAACCACATGCCTGTCAAGGTCATCAAAGCTTGTTCTCGTTTAAGATTTATGTAATCATGATTGGCTTGACTTTCTCAACTGAAAAGAAGTGTGAATGTACATCAATGCTATGCACGCAGACGTTTTTGCTGCCTTTGGCGAGGCGATAGTGTTAAGAACCAAGGCATCAACACATCATGCCAGTTTCGGTCCTATTGCTGAAGGCAATGGTCCGCGTCAAGGATGGAGAAGATGCTGAGATGTAGCCTGTACACTGTTCTGCGCTCTCAAAGGAATGGTTCGTACCCTGCCAGTGATACTGAGAAGTCGTTCGTGATAAACCTGCACAAAGTGCGCTACTGTAGTAGTTCAGGCTCTCTCCAGTATATCTTGGCAGTCGAGATCGACAGGATGTCTGATTGAATCAAACTTGAATTATGAGCCAATCAGTTCAGACCGCACGAGCCTGCCACTAGCGGGAGCTTTTCTCGCCGTCGCTGGATACGAGACGCGGCGTTGACCTATTTTACTTTGGTGCAAATTGCTCCCAGCGGCTGTAAGGTTTTAAGATGATTGAAATCGTTGTTTCAGGACATCTCACGCTACTTAGTAAGTATTGTAAGTGACATCTTTTAGCAAGCCACGATGTTGGATTCCCGCGAATCCGTCTCAATGTGCCTGATGATCGTGAGCTGGCACCAAGGTTTATTGGACGCGGTAGGAAAGCAAAGATATTCCTGAAATTGCATTCACAGTCATGCTCTTCTGAGTCTCAAGGCGCAGAGGCTGTGATACTGCCGATTACTGGTATTGCTAATGAGATAAAATGCTTTGGACGATGAAAGTGAGCCGTCGATCGCCGCGGAATCGGATGAACTGGTGGCTGCTTCGGCTACTGCCATAGTTTGTGTACTAGCACTGGCGAAGAATCTTGAATCTCAAATGAGTTGCGGCCAAGGTGATGTGACCTTACACAAGCATCTCGGCCAAAGTTGTCCACGCCCTAGTCATCACACCTTCCTCTTTCTCTGGTTTTCCTTGATCTGTGGCCGATCGCAATATGGGAAGTCTGCCATGGATAGCAGCAAGAAATTCATGTATTAGCGCACGATTGTGAGCACGAGGGTGTTGAGACTGCTCCCAGATTTCTATCGAGAATGCCCTTCGTACTGGGATCATGGGTTTATAAATTCGAATATGGTCTGATGTTTAATCAGCGTTCTCGTCAAGTTGTGCGTGCATGGAATGTGTTGATGATCACAACAATCATGCAGATCTTGGTGATAACTTAGTAGTCTTGTATCCAATCGGCTGGGATCAACCTCCAAAAGCCTTGCATGAGTTGACCACGAATCGGTCAAGGCGAGTTCTCGACGGCCGCGGCGCAAAAGGCTGTGTTGGACTGTCGCAGATTGCAAGGAGTCGCCGAACCACAAGTTTACCAGGGTGAACCGAGAGTCGGTCTCGATCGTGTTGTATTGCATGTGGGGGTCATGCCTAGCCCAGGGCTCATGAAAGTGAAGTTGGGGCACGGCTTTTGGAGGTGGTGAAGGCATAAGATGCTTAAGTGGTTGCACTAAGCAAGGCTAAATCGAGATAGACACCAACGGCTCAGGGCCCGGAATAATCTGGCGTTTATGCTTTGTGTCGAGCTCGAGAACGAACAGCTCGAGTTGACCCACATACAAACGCAAGGTCAAAAATCTATTCAGTTCAAAGTTCATGTCAAGGATCCCGATCCCAAGCAGAAGACTACACTATCCTCCACAACCCTGTCACTGCACGTCGCCAAATTCCCCGGCCGGTCAACGGCCCTGTCAAGCCCTGTCAAGATATCCAGGTACATGCACTTTCCCTGTACGAGGAGCATTTCAGAGATCCACGCCTGCTTTTTGCCTTTGTAGTGACCTTCGTGCACCTTCTTGCACCCTGGACCACTTTGCTTCGACATTGCGCAACACCGTTTCCTCTGCACAATACCGAACATCAAAGTAATCTGACCTTCACTTCGAAGAACGCAACACGCCCAGCCATCTGAACCAACGACCAGCGAGTTCTGGTATCTCTATCAGCAACTGGCAGCTTCGTTGTGTCCACCACACCATTTCCCCATCTCGTTACCCTCGAGGAATATAGCAGTACCAGTATAGAAGAACAAAAACAGCCTGCAAAGGCCCGTCTCTGCATGTGGTGACATTGCATATTGCTTCTGCTGGTAGATGTCTGTGCCACCTGGACCACGTTGAGTCTGGATACCTGCTGAAGAATTATGTCTTTGCCCGTCCCTCTACGGCCAGCTGCCGATCCGCCGACCGCAGCGCTTCCACCAATTCCTCGCTCCAGCGCCACGAAAAATCTTTCGCAAACACCATCAAGACTCAAGGCACTTGGGAGGCCCTCTGTGGGACAAGCTCACGCGATATCCTCGCCATCGGAGCTACCAACATTGAAGAATATTCAGAATGGCAGGTCCGGTCCATCAACACCTCAGACTATTCGAAAAACCATAAGTATAGCTTCATTTCCACAGCCACCAAACGGACTGTCTAGACCAGGTACCGCCGCATCCTTGGGCCCGCCTAATTCACCAAGAAAATCAACATCAGATGCCGGTCGGATTGGTACTTCAACCACGTCAAGGTCCAAGTTGAATCCCAGATATAGTAATGGCTCCACCACATATCGCATGTCCGACGTACCGTCCTTGCTCAATGCAAATCCTTCTTCTACCATGCCAACAGTCAATAATAAGCGAGCTTCGGATGGCCACTCGAGCATTCAATCACCTCCACAGAGCCGTAGCTCGTCCGCAAATGGTTCGTATTCCACAACCGCCACTACAATCGAAGAGGGAGATGAGGACCGAGGCCGCCTAAGAGAATCAGAGGAGGTCCAAGACACCAAGACAAGTAAAGGGAAAGAGCACAAGGGTAATGTCATTGTCAGTGTGCGTGTCAGACCAGACACCAGTGGTCATGATCCTTCTGCCACCGAGGGGGAGTGGATTGTTGATAGTCGACGTTCTCTCATCGCATGTCAGGGTAAAGAAGGAGGAAACTATGTTTACGACAACGTTTTTGGAACTTACGACGACAATGCGAGGGTTTACGACTCAGCAGCCAAGCGGCTTGTTCGACGAGTGATGGAAGGCTACCACGGCACCGTGTTTGCCTACGGTATGACAGGCACAGGGAAGACTTTCTCTATGCAAGGCACTATGTCCAGCCCAGGTGTTATACCTTTGGCAATTACCGACATCTTCAGCTATATCCGAGAAACACCGCACCGTGAATTTCTGCTCCGTGTTTCATACCTCGAAATTTACAATGAGAAGATCCACGATCTGCTTGCGCCTGCCGGTGTTTCAACAGAAGAGATCAAGCTCCGGGAAGACCCTGGTAGAGGTGTGTATGCCACACCTTTGAAGGAAGAAATTGTGCAGAGTCCAACTCAACTTTTGCGCGTGATTCATCGTGGGGATATGGCGAGACGGACAGGAAGCACACAATGGAACGCCCGAAGCTCGCGCAGCCATGCTGTTGTTCAGATCGTGGTGGAAAGTCGAGAGCGAGTGGCTGCATCCGGTAACTCACAGGAAAGTAAGAGAATTGCCATGCTTCCTACTGGCGTACGAGTGTCAACTCTGAGCCTCATTGACTTGGCTGGCTCAGAACGTGCGGCTGAGGATAAGGAGCGGCGTACCGAAGGTGCTCATATCAACAAATCTCTTCTAACGCTCGGCACTGTTATCTCGAAACTTTCTGCCGGCAAGGACAAGAATGGCAATCCAATTGACAAAGATGGGAAGCACCTACCATACAGAGATAGCAAACTTACCCGCCTTCTACAAGGAGCATTGTCCGGTAGTGCTCTGGTTTCAATTCTCTGCACCATCCAGATTGGCTCAAGCGTGTCGACAGCAGCCAACAATCACACGATGGAAACACTCAACACACTGAAGTTTGCTGCTAGAGCCAAGAATAATATTGTCAGTCACGCAAAACGAGCAGTGGAAGAGGTTGGCTCAGCTACAGCTGGTCTCCTCGAACGGTACCGTGCAGAAATTGCAAGTTTACGCAGCGAGTTGGACAGCCAGCGGAAATCAGTTGATACCAACGAAGAAAGACATGTAGAGGTGAAGATTCAGAAAGAGTCGGCCAACCGTCACGAGGAGCGCATGCTAGAAATGCAGCTTGCTCGCACGGCTTTGAAGGAGCGAATTGAACATCTCAATCGCCTCATTCTATGTTCAAAGTCGACGGGTGTCAATACGAGGGCAGTGTCAGCGTTGAGCATGAACGCACGACTGTCTGGGGGTACTATGGCCGAACACGGCAATCCTCGCTCTCTAAGGTCGTCAGCCAGCCATTCAACCCTGGGCAATTTTGGAGCAACAGTCACTCGACATCCATCGATGACTTCGGTGGGTGGTGGTGCTTCTCAATGGTCACCCTTGACGGACGAAGAGGAAGTTATGGGCGACCTCGGAGATGGCATGGCCTCGTTGCAGGCTCAAAACAGAGCATTGCAGGCTGACCTTCAAGACAAAAACCGGTACATCTCAACACTGGAGAAACGGCTTCTGCAAGCACGGCGATCAAGTCATTCACGCACGGCTACGAGCTCAAGTAAAGCTGTGCAAGATGGGGACGATGTGCAGAAGCAGTTGGATGAGAAAGACACCGTTATCGCTGATTTACAGAAAACGGTTGTTGCTCTGCGATCAGCCATGCGCCAACGTTCGCTGGCTGATAAAACTAATGACAATGCGTTCAGTGAATCCAAGTTGAGTAAAGTCCCTCGTGTTCGACCGGACCACGAAAGCAGTGAGGCAGCCAGCCAGGATATTATCAAACTGTCGGGCACAAAAATGAGTCCGATAGCACTACTCTCACCCCAGAAGAATGGCGAGAAGAAACGCAAATCGGTGGATGAAATGTCCAAAATGCTGGACGAGATGATCCAGGACAAGGTGGAAAGCGGACAGCTTGTGAAGGGAAGAACAGGGGTACGAGCACCATCAAGGCTGACACCATTGCGCAGACCGTTGCTACGAACCTCAAGCGCTCAAAGCGCACCACTGCCACTTTCGACGCGTGTGGTAGACACAATACACGAAGGAGACTCGGTTGCAGAACCGGAGTCGTCAATATAAGCAACCACACACATACTTTGATGACTTATGACGATACTTAGTTACAATGCAGTCCTTTTGTCAGCGAGGAGCTATTCATGGAAGGTGATACTAAAGGCATACGATCAAGGGTTCAAATGTTTTCGCTAGAAGTGTTTTTCTCACGGAAATCTAGCTATTGCTAAGCAGGACTAGACAAGTAGGACACGGTCAACATTTATTTCATTTGTACAAGATAGGAGGATCAAAGATCATTCATGGCAACATGTGGGCGGTAGATGGATCGGAGACCATTTACTGTAGAGGCACCCAAACAGAGCAATCTGATTTTTGCAACTGCAGTGACTGTGAATGTACAGGACAGTGCTGGCAGACATTTAGCTTTGAATACATCATTTGTGCTGACACTGAACTGAGAACACCAAGCAGAAGAACGTCGAGTTAAGCCCAAAATTTGATGTTTTCGCATTGGGGTAAGCACTCATTCATCAGCTACAGTAGAAGCGATCCCCCTGTTGAGGCCATGCAGGTACCAATCCAGGCTCGACATTGCTTGGCCAGACACGCTGCAGTTGTGCTGTTTCAGAGTGCTGTCTGTCACAGGCCAGCAGACGAATCAAAACAATACCCGTGCCATTCCAGTGCCCACCATGTTTCATCCACACCACCTTCTCCGCCTTGGATTTCTCGAGCACACTCCCACTCATTTTATTGCTTTAATCCGGAATGGCAAGATTAAAAACAACAACGACGCTGTTACGCATGAAAGACGTCACAAGAGCTTGCATTCCCAAATGAGCATCTTTGGAATGACCATGAACACCAGCACTCAGGATACATGTAGATCTCTATAAGTAAGCTCCACCCACGTCAAGATCTTCTCCTGAGCCCCCACCTGTGATACCCGATGGTAGCTTATTGGTTCGGGTGCCGAGGCTGGGCCGGTCCCTGGATGGGACACTTGCTTCTCGACCTCTCACATCTTACAGCAACTCCTGTCCATGCCGGATTTGCAGTTTGTGTCATGTTGCGATTTTATAGTGTTGTAATGATCTTTACTTCTTCCTAAGGTTTGTGTTCATACAATCTCTGCTCTCTTGTTCGTTGTGCCTGTCATTTCAGTGTTTCTGTCCTTATTTGCAGCACAGCGTTCGATTGCTAACCTCGGAATTCTTTCGTTTTACCATCTGAGAAAGGCCCGGTGCCTGCTCCTACATAACGTTTGCATACAGCATTGCCTCCATTCATTTGATACTCTTCTGCAGAGACACGATAACAAGAATCACGCTCCTTACGACATTGACGAACTAAAGACATCCCTCACGAAACAAATCGGTACAATCTTTGTGGATTTATGACGCGGAAAGAATGCTTCTAGCTAGCCGAAAAAGTCCTCCGAAATTGCTTCAAGTACCAACAGCATCTCACAAGAGCTACTCAGTCAGAGATTATCTCCTGTATAGTCCTTTGCCGTCCCCTTCTCTACCTTCAATTCTTCCCCGCCATGGAAAGAAGCCCCCACCGCTCAATACGCGTAGGGTGGTTAAATATTTATGCTGGTTGTCGAGCTTGATTTTGATGGTCTACGTATATTTGTGGACGGACGGAGAAAAACAATCGGTTCCAGACCCTACGTATCGACGTAATGGACAATCTTACGAAATCGTTGAAGACTTTAGCCTACCAGACTATTCTTCTCCTTTAGCAGTGACCGATGCGGATGGTGAGTCAAGGTGGACAATACACATACCTGCCAACCGAGGTTTTCCACTACCATCAAAAGAATATGTAGACATATGCTCACATGTTGAAGAGGTTAAAAAACATGTGGCCTCAATTAGGGGAAATGAAAAGGAAGTTGCACGCCTAAAATACTACGACCAAGATCCCAATTACATCGATGTTGCACATGCACAATTAAACGATCTTATCCCCTTCGACCCAAGTTTCAAGCCTGGTGGAGAAGTTCCGGTATGCACGTCTTCTATGATTTATGTCCTTGACTCGGATGATGCAGGCCTGGGAGGTTCGCTGTTGGGACTTTGGCTGGCCTATGGTCTCGCTCAACGTGAGAAGCGAGCCTTCTTCATTGACGACACCCACTTCGCCTATGGCAAGTATTCAACCTTGTTCGACCGACCACCACAGCCCAAATGTCGACCTCCTCCTCCAACACATCGGGTGCCGTGTCCCCGAATGTCACAGCATTTAGTAGTCACGTCAGCCACCTGGAAATGGACATTTGGCGAAGCCTTCCACGAGAAATTCAACGACAACCAGGTCTTCGACATGATGCGCGTCGGCTACGAAGCACTCTTCAAACTTGTCTCCGATGACCAAGCATACGTTGATGCTCGAGTCTCCGATCTCAGAAACCAAGTCGGCAAAGATAACCTCCTCGCAGGGCTGCATATCCGCCGCGGCGATCGACACCCCGACGAATTCCAGTACCGACAAGGCTACATTCCACCAACTCTCTATGCATCAGCACTACAGAAAGTAGTCGACTCAACAAGCACAACCTTCCTCTTCGCCACATCCCACTCCCGCCAGAACTCAACATTCATCCTCGCCTCCGACGACGCAGACATGTACCACGATTCCGAACTCAACGGCCTCGCCATCAGAGCCCAAGAGCGCATCACCCTAGCAAGCCACAAGCAACTCAAATCCCAAAACAACGGCGGCCTAGGCTGGGAAAGAGGTTTCTTCAAAGACGCCTTCTGGAACCTCGGCGTGCCGGAGTTCGCGCGAAAAAAGAAGATGATCCTGTTGAACTCGCCTGTGCCGACGAAGGATACGAAGTACCACCAACAGCAACATGATGAGGTCCCCTCAAATACAGACGTCGACCTAAATAGAGATTACCGTCTCCACCCGACGCCAGAAGCGCTGCAGCTGCGAAGCTTTATTGGGAGAGCGTATCTCATGGACTTGGCTGTCTTGGCATATAGTGACAGACTGGTGTGTGCGGTGAGTAGTCGGGGTTGTCGGATTTTAGGGGTCATGATGGGCTGGGAGAAGATTGAGAGGGGGTATTGGAAGAATATTGATCTAGGGGATAGTGTTGGTTGGAAATCACATTTGTGAGGAAATTGAAGAAGAAAAGAGAAGAGGAGGGGAGAAGAGAGTATGAATGACAGGTGAATGGATAAACATTCTTTTGCATATATCTCATATGTCAGCGATTCAGCGAGTATAGAGCCCTTGAATACGTATGTAGCATATACATAGTACGAGGAATGAGATCGATGAGCAGACCACACGTATTGGGTGTTCATTTGCTTACACATTGACGTGCTTTTTAATATACAGCACAAGTACGGTATGATCTGTCAAGGTGGCTGCGTGGTTACAAATAGCTCATTTGGTCGTTCATGTGGTTCATTGATTTATTCATTCGGCATCAGGAGTTCTTTTCTCTCTATCTTTTGCTATGCTTCAGCGCGTATGGGTGGGTCATACAGGAATTTCAGGGTATATCTGCTTCGAGTGCCTGCGTATCTATGAAATGGATTTCGACGTTGACAGTTCCTTCATTGTACCGCTTCTTTCATTCTCACTAGCACGACACCCAACACACATTGCTGCTTTGCTGATACATGACGCCCGGGGGTATATCTTACTAAGATATCTCCGGTTCGACTGTGTTACCTGCTACAATATTCGCCCATCCGATCAGACGCCAATGTTTCTCGATTCTTCGGGACAGCGCAACTTTCTCGCCGATGGCTGTGCAGGCTGGTGTTGTAAGTGCTAGTTTTGCAGCGTCGGCTTTGACACCTATGACTTTGGCACCTGTGGCTGTCGATCCGATGTTGACCATGAGAACTTCGTTCTTTGTGAGTTTTGCGACCTTGTTTTGCTTGCCATCGGCGGTTTTGACACCTAGCAGACGGCGGAGGAGGAAGTAGTTTACTTCGAGTTCGATGTAGATCTCGGGCAGCTTACCGCGGTGACCTAGAACCTGACCGACTAGACGGTCGGCTCGGCAGAGGGTTGGATCGACTCGTGTGCCGACTCCGATGAGACCGCCTGGAACGGCGAATTTAAGGTCGTTGTGCTCGGCGAATAAGGTTACGACGCGGGACATGATAGGTCGACAGATGGTGGCGCCGGTTGAGTCTTTGCTTATGATGCCAGGTCTGATCTCGATTTCGTCGTTGAGTTTTAGTACACCAGTTAGGATTGAACCACCGGCTACACCACCCTTTAGATCTTCAATTTCTGCGCCAGGTTTGTTAACGTCGAAGGATCGGATGACGATCATGTGTGGTGCCGCGGTGAAATCACGGATTGGAACGGGAATTTTCGTGACGAGTGCTTCATTGATGGCGTCGATGTTATACCTCAATTGAGCGGAGATAGGAATGATGGGAGACCCGTCGGCGACAGTGCCCTTGATGAATTTCTCGATCGAGGCGTGGTGGTTTAGTGCGTCAGGTTGGCGCATGAGATCTACCTTGTTTTGCAGTATGATGATGTGGTTCAACTTCATGATTTCAATGGCTGCCAGATGCTCGGACGTTTGAGGCTGTGGACAAGTTTCGTTTCCGGCGATGAGAAGTAATGCGGCGTCCATGACAGCTGCGCCTGACAACATTGTGCTCATGAGAATGTCGTGGCCGGGGCAGTCGACGAATCTGTCAGCTGTTAGCGAGAGAGAATCTACAGAGTCATATTGCTGGGTAACTCACGAAAGATGCCGTAGGAGGCGGTATGTTCCTTCACATCCTTCTCTTTCGCAGGGCGGATCTACCTCTTTCTCGGACTTGTAGGAGCGGAAGCATGTCGGTCGAGGACATTCAGGATTGTCACACTGGTATATCTTCGCATTGGCATAACCCAGCTTGATGGTAATATTTCTCTCGAGTTCGTTCTTGAAACGGACAGTCTGCACACCCGAAATGGCTTTGACCACGGTCGATTTGCCGTGAGCCACATGGCCGATTGTACCAATGTTTATCGTTGCTTGCCGCGATATAATTTCAGGCGAGAGTGGTGTCAATTTGTTAACATCTAGAGTCGCTGGATCTGGTTGTTCTGGTAGTTTTGGTCTTTCAGGTTGAGCGACTGGAGTGGAGGACTTGAGTATTGATCTGGGTAGTTCATTTGTCTCTTCAATATCTTCGACGTCGTTTTCGTCCCCGAGAGGAGTGCCGGGTCTCGATAGCTCCTCATCGGACGAGAGATCTCCATTTGTAGCCATGTTGTCGGTATGTATTGCGGTAAGAAGAAGTACACAGGCAAGTTGTTTTTGTATGACTGTAAGGGCAAAACTGCGAAGTTGCCCGCCAAGAATTCACCGGCACCGAGTCATGCGCAGCCCACTGCCACTGGTTCGTCACTCCAACGCCAACCCTTTATCGATAAGGTGACAACAAGCTGGTCATTGTTTCAGGGCTTTGACTGAGAGACACTTCGTCACTGTCACTACTCAGAATTCCTCCAGGCGTTGTTGATATTCATCCTTCCTGGGTGTGCTTACGTTGTACTGCCTGTTTTGGAGCTATGGTTCTCTTGAGGTAGAGAGATATTCCACTACCGACCATCACGACAAGGCTCTGCCTACCAGTAACGGCATCCATCTATTATTCAAACCCAAGATGTTTCTCGAGTCGTTCATTTCTGCGCCGTTCATAATGTGTCAATGAATTCCCTGGAGCTTGCTGTTACACAATGCTATATTTCGTGTTATTTAAGTCGCATCTCAGAGCTGGTGCAAAATCGTAACACCTGCTACAACGGCCATGTCAACGAAGGCGCCTATGATCCGGCTTGCCCCGATTCCGTTATCAAGTCTTCCAAACCATCCTTCCTTTGAGACAGACCATTCAAATACTCGTCCTGATCTCGTCCACTTTGCTCTCACCCTGCTCGACCAAGGCCGTGCTCTAGTCCAACCCACCGAGTTCAACCTCCACTTCAAATCTCACTCTTGGAAACCTTCTCCGCCATCGGAAAACGAAATTGAGATTCTTTCCACATCAGTTGGTGCATCAAACCTTGCAAAGATACCGTGGTCTTCAGATCAAGTGCTTCGCCCAAAGCCTACAAAGCTAGAAGACGAATTCTGGTATGCCCGTCGGTCAAATCACCACAGCCCATCTGCGAAGCGGAGTGCCCCCGGGACGGCATCATGGAACAAATTCATCTACGGTCTGAGAGACCAGCATTCCAAACATGAGTTTGACTTCACACCTACCATTTACGATGCGAAGCTGATCTGTGAATGGAATGACGAGCTTAATCGACTGCTATCAGCTGTTCCAGCACAGCAGACAAGTTCAAAACAACCAAGGTATACTCATGCAACCATGTCTATTTATGAAATGTGTCATGAGCTTCCTTCTCCCATTGGTCCAAGATGCTTTCCAGTCTTAGTCATTACCGCATCATGCTCAGAGAATGAATTCGTTGCTGTGACTGTTCCGGTTGATATTCGCAACTTCA
This sequence comes from Neophaeococcomyces aloes, assembly GCA_022813445.1. Taxonomy (NCBI): domain Eukaryota; kingdom Fungi; phylum Ascomycota; class Eurotiomycetes; order Chaetothyriales; genus Neophaeococcomyces; species Neophaeococcomyces aloes. The sequence continues at coordinate 35,629 of JAKLMK010000043.1, read as the reverse complement.
ACAGCTCATTCTATAGTTCCGGCCGCAACACAAGAGAAGGGCTTGATGTCGAAACGAAAAAAGCTGTAACTCTTGGCCAGTATTGCGCTGTCGAAAGAGTTCACAGATTCCCCACACAAGCAATGCACTCCAATGCCAAAGAACAAGTACCTGATCATACACGAGACGGTGAGGATATCGAATGGATCATGGCCACAGCTAGCAACGCACGAGGCAACATACCCATGGTCATGCAAAGGCTGGGCATACCAGGTGCCATAGCCAAGGATGTCGGCTTATTCTTGAAGTGGATCCACGATGTACCAGAAGAAGAAGTGAGAACGCAACAACCTGGCACAAGTACGGCCAGGTAATACATGTATCAAAACCGCTGCTTATGCAGGCGATAGTATGGATCAAATGAGAAACAAGAACGTTACCGGCAGGCTCCTGCGAGTCAGACTACGCTTTCTCTCTTGGTGATCATAATACTAAGCTCTGCGTATTGTTCTCATTGACTGACAATACATGCTCAGTCTGCGTTCAATAACACATTTCACAAGATCCTGTCAAGCTGCTAACTTACGCCATCTCTCCACACGCGGGTCTGTTCTTTGTACTTCTTCGATGCACGCAATCTTTGAATACAAGTCATCGTACACGCTTACCGACTTCACCATTGGGATGCGCAACAAACCCGCTACGCGAGAGATTGCGGATCCCTGTTTGCAAAGCCACAGACAAAGCTGTATAACAGTCTAACGACTCGGTGCTGTTCAACTCAATCCAAAATATCATTGAGGCAGGTATTATGGACAAAGCATCACTAAGTTTGGAAGCCTACGTGTGCGTGCCTATCAAAGTCGACGAGCAATACTCATTGTATCCAACCTGAGCATAGCATCATTACTTACCGTTTATTTCATCTGCATAGCAATAGCCATTGCCAGACAATGGCGGGATCAATGTCCATTAATGAGGAAGCCTTCTCCTTGCCTGCAGAGTTGGGACTTACGCGGCTAAACGACAATCAAGATATTGAGGATGCTGTTCACACCGTCAACAGGTACTCACCAATACTTGATCTCACTTCTCCTGTCTTGGAAGGGGGACTTGACCTTCCCACTACCACGATCGTCTCTGCTTTCTTCCCACCACCGGCAGATGAAGAATTGATACGACAAAAAGCATCGGGCAACGTTACACGTTCGATTGATGAATACATTCATGGAATCCACCAAATAATTGCCGCAGCGCAATATGCAGTCGTCTTTCTGCCTCCAGAACTGGCTGTTCAGATCCGCCCTTCAATCAGCAAACAGAACGTCAAGATTTACAACCACTACTCCACAATTTGGGACATACCCTATCTGAGAGGAAGAAGAGAAGAATTCTATGGTCGTCAACGCACACTATCTTCACCCGGTGGCTCAAAGCCACAACCATACGGTCAGCCTCATTCCTGGGGTGCTTGGAACGCCAAAGCCTTTCTCGTCCTTGAAGCGATTGGACTGGACCCATTTCACAGCACTCACTTCGCCTGGCTCGATGCACGAACACCACAGGCTGCTATCGAAGCCTACCCAATGCTAGCACAATCCTCAAACACATGGCCAAACCCTACTGCTCTAAAACGTCTATACGCTGCCGGCATATCTCCTGATCGTGCCATCGTCGTCGCTCCAAACCACCCCATCCTCCCTCCAGACACACCCTACTGGCCCTCATCCTCACTCTCATCACCAACCCCAACCTCAACTTCCAATACCTCCCCCAATGCATGCATGCAAGACATCTGGTCCCTCTACGCAAACATCATGCTCGGCACAAAACTCGCCATGGCAAGACTAGCAAGAGCACAACTGATCCTCATGGAAAGAGACCTTGCCCGCGGTATGTCTATCCTCTTGATTCCACCCACATCATCACATCCCCGATTCCAAATGAAATACATGGAAGACTAACACAGCAGCCTATAGACTACTTCATCGGCCGCGAAGAATACCAACTCTCATACCTCCACTTCGAATTCAAAGACCTCATCACCGTACTCGAAGTCTTCAGGAAACGACCTTTTACACCGCCGATGTACGATTGGATATTCATGTATGTGCTTCTTGCAAGGGAACATGCTGATTGGAGTGGTCTTGGACTCGAAGACAGACAGGATGATTCGGAATAATGTTGTTGAATGGGTTGAGCATGGTTATTGCCTCGAGCTTTGCTCTGCAGATCTGTTAGGTACGCTCACTTATGTCACTATGATGATTAGGGTGCTTGGGTATTGGTTTACATGACCTGGAAGTGGATATGGATATCGTTATCGTTATGGTTATGGTCATATATGGATTGAACAGATAGCTTACTTGACGTTATACTGATATCTCGGTCTACATACAGTACGTGGTGTAAAAGCATCACGGCCGGAATTACGAGTAGTGCTGTTGCATGCAGATAGAACACGAATGCAACCACGTATCTTAACATACATGAAATGCTTCGTACACCCGCATGGATCACATGTACCATTAACAGCATTATTGAATTTTCATTCATCAATGGCATCTGCAGCCGCTATATATCTACGCCTATCCAACTCAAGGTACAACTCCAAGACTATATTTTATCTTACATGTACAGGTACACCGTTTCCTCCAACCTCGTCGAGCCTTGTTTCGCGTAGTCATGCCCGGCTCGTTGTTGCTCTAATGCTAATTTGGATTTCATCAACAAATAAATCTATCAATCAACCAGTCAGTCAGTCAGTCAACTAATTAATTGATACTATTCGAACCCTATCCTAGAACAGAAGACTCTATTTCAGAACCCGGAAACCGAACCTATACGGTGTCGTACTATACTGTACCGTAGGTATTATACACATAAACCTCGACCTTACCCTATATAACAGACAGCACTTACTACATCAATTCAATTCACTTCAATCATACCTCCCTAACCGTTCGTTCCCCTCCAACAGTCTCCAACACAACATCTGGACTCCCCGTCAAATTCCTCCTCTTCGCCGCCTCAAGCGCCATCTCAATCCTCTCCTTATGCCCCCTATCATTCCCAATCCGATCCCTAACATCCTTAATACACCCCAACACCTCCTCCGGTCCCTTTCTAACACTCGCCATCCGCCCCTCCGCTTCCTCCCCCAACTTCAGATCCTCTTTCGCTTTCTCCGTCTTCAGTTTCTCAAATTCATGGTCGTCTGCGTCCGCGATTTTCGCTTCGGCGAGGAACATTGCGAAATCGGCCTCGTTGAGCGTTTTGTCGGCGACAGACGACATTTGGATTAGGGAGGTTGAGTCGGACATTACGGTGGCGATGGCGTCTTGGAGGGTTGTTAGGATCTGGGTTATGCCTGTTGCTGGATCGTAGAGGAGTTGGTCTCTGTCTGGTTGGGTTGTGGGGCCGTTGGTGTCGGAGCCGAGGATTAGGTCGCGCAACAGAGAGGTTTTGTTGGACATGTCGTCGATCCATTCTTGGTTTTCGGATAGGCCGCGGACGACGGCGCGGTCGAAGGTGTCCATTAATTTGTTGGCTCGTTCGTCGCGTTTGCGGGCTGAGGAGAGGACTTGTAGGGATTGGGCTTTGTCGAATTCCTTTTCGAGTTTTTTGACGCCGGTTGTGTCTCCGTTTGTGTAGAGGACGGTGAGTTCGAGACGTTTTCGTCGTCGTTCGCGTTCGAAGTGTGCTTCCGCTATCTTTGTGTGACGAACTTCGATTTTGTGGTAGATTTGGAGGATTGTGGCCATTGTATCTGCCAGAGGAGCACCTTCCATGGCTTTTTGAGGCTGGCTTATGGACATCCGGATGCGACCTGATGCGCTCTGAGCTCCAAGGTCTAGGACGTCGAGTGTCCTGATTCGCAAAGTCTCGAGTTCGGCCACCTCACCCTCGAGCCTTTGTGTAACCTTGTCGAAGACATTGCGCGTGAAGCTCTCGAGTTCTTGTTGGTCTTCTTCGTACTTTTTGCTGGCCTCATCGAGCTTAAAATCCTCTTCTAGGTCAGCAATGTCTGCGTACCCGATCTGATCTTCGTTGAAAAGCTGATCGATGTGGGATTGACTTTCCGACTCGCGAGCAGCTCGCTCCGCATCCAGTTGCTGACGCAGTCTGCGATTCTCCTTATCCCATGCGACAACTGTGGCATGGATATAACTGAAGTCGTCTACAATCTTGGAGATTGCGTTGCTGAGAGGAGCAATCTTAGGATGGGATAATTTAGGAAAGGTAAGCTGTGCTAAATTCGTTGGAAGTGACTGACGAAGAGAATCAGCAGTCTTGACCAACGGCGGAATCGACTGTCTTCTTTTAAGTGGCGACCCTATCCGTAGAGGTGCAGGAGCATCGCCACTAGCGGGAGTCGACGGTCTCTTCGTTGTCTTACTCTGCTGTCGTAGCAGACCTAAGAATGCTTCTTCATGCTGTTGCCGGGCACGCGAAGGAGTAGCAGTTTGTTCACGATCCGGTGCTGGTGTAACTGTCAACATGGGCGGTTCTTGACTAAGTAACCTCCCTGATTCCATTGCTTGTTCGTGTCGAAGCTTCAAATACGCCTCATTTGCAGGATTGTTTGGGTTTACTATCGCTTGTGCAGATTCCAGTGCCTCGCCATAGCGGAATGGTTTGTACGCTGGTCTGTCAGGTTGGAAGTGTATTGGCGCATTGTTCGTGATTGGACCAGGAGAGGGTGTCGGTACTGTGCTTCCTGGGCGAGGCCAATGTGCTGGAGTGCTATTAAATGACCTATCTGGTCGTTCGGGAGTGATGTAATCATCGAGGGTCATGGGAGCATTGTCACTTGGCGAGGCTGGCCGAGCTATCACTTGACTAGGGACTTGCGTGTTTACTGGTCCAACATGAACCGGGGGTGAAAATGACCTTTCTTGGTCTAACGTCTTTGCAGGCATCATACCTCGAGGCCGGCCACCTGGACTGTATTCAGCATCTTCACCATCCGCGTTAATGACTACAAAATCATCCTTGTTGTTTGGAGAAGAGGCTGCTGTCGCTGTGTTGAGTGTTGGCTTCGGCGTCACACCTTGATCAGATTTTGCTAACATAGCTTCTTCTTTCATCTTCTCAATCAACTGCTTCAGATCTGCAATTTCCATCTTCAAATCTGCCGTCTCATTCTTCGAGATCTCCAGCTCACGTTGGATGCCTTGAGACGTATGTTGTGTATCGTCTGATTGCTTCTTCGACGCTTCTATCTGTTGATTGAAATCTGACACTTGCTGCCTGGCTGCGACTAGATCTGACTGGAGCGCTTCCTGACTCTGCCGAAGCTGCGACAGTTCTTCTTGGCCACGCTTTAACTCTGCTAGCTCGTTTGAGCGAACAAGTTCTGCAGGTTCAGCATTAAACATAACACTTCGTAGCTTGACCTCACGATTTACGAACTCGAACACGATCTTCATCTTTTCCCTTTCATCTGTAATAGCCATCTCTCTCCGCAACATAGCAGCATATCGATTCAGACTAGTCCTGTATTCATCCTTGAGGTCTTCGTATGGGTCAATCTCCCGGGTTTCGACTCTAGTTTCGATTTTCGTTTCTGTCTTCACGATTGGAGGGAAGTCCGTTTGTGCCTCCGTACTCGCTGTTTCGGGTACATGGACATTCCGTCTCAATGCAGATTGGGATTTCAGTGGCCCCGTGGACGGTTCGATATTTGATTGATTTGCAACAGGAAGATTGTTTGGAGCACTCCACGCTTGTATCACGCTATCAATGGTTCCAGCTCTACCTGGTGTATCGTAATTGCTGATTGCAGGACTACTGGTTTCCGTGCGTTGCTGCAGATACCCGCTGCCGGACAAGCTGTTCAAGGAGATGGAGTGCCCATGCTGTGGCGAGAGGCGATGAGACGAGTCTTGAACAAAAGACTGGTTCGGTTGAGTTGTAGGGACAGTGCTCTTTTGCCAATTCCCTGGGCTAGAAGTTGCAGGTACCGCATGCATTGGTTCTGGTGTAGACACATATCTAGCTGGGGTATCTACAGCGCTAGATTGTTGTTGGTGGGTATGGTAGTCTTGTTGTTGATGGTCTTCGCTCTGATAGTAATGATCATCTCCTGGAAAGTGCTCCCAATCGGAGGGACCCCCGGCGCCCAGAGCTGATGCACCAGGCTTCGGTATGTGAAACTGCGGCAGCGACGCACCATGTGTATGTTGAGACGCTTGTGGATATCCATGATGCTGCTCATGCGAAGTTGACGTTGGCACCGGAGTATGCCAGCCCTGGCGACCATATTCTATGGGCGAGATGGGTGCATCATTCTGCTGGTGTATCTGTTGCCAGCTGGGACCAGAGGCAGCAGGAGAAGCAATTTGAGGCTGCGCTGGTATCCACTGAGTTGCTGGAGGCTCATAATGGTGTGAGGTAGGTCGGTGTGAATATTGCTCGTGTGGGAAAAAGTGGCTCTGGCTTGGTTTGTGTGGTATCGCATACTCTGGTGGTCGAGGTGGAGGGACAGGAGGATTTGTCTGTTGCGGCTGACTGTTCCAACCCTGATCTTGTCCACTTGCAGCACTTGCAGGTCTTGGTGGGAGCGGCGGCCTCAAAGCATCACCATGCTGATTCACTGGCTGGTATTGATCATGATTCACCCCCCATGAAGTGGTATCATGCGCTGCGACCTTTTGCGGTCCATACGAAAACCCGCCCGGTGGGATTGGCGGCGGGGGTGGCAGAGGCTGTTGCGCGTTTGGGTTCGACCACAGGTGAGGATCGAAAGGTGAAGCAGGTGAAGGTGCAAACGGCGTCGCTTGCGACGGTCGAGGATCACCCCATCCTTGTCTAGAAGGTCCAGCTTGCCATTGCGGCTGCGGTGGTCCGGGCGTGTGTTGCCGAAAGTTGTACTGCGGATGCTGGGTATTGTACTGGCTCATGTCGAGGTTCCCCTTCACAGTGTAGAAGTGATTTGTATCATAGTCACCAACTACAAAGCCTGCTGAGCTTTCAATGAAGCAGTTGAGAAGCTTCAGCCTGTGGTGGAACGCGATAGGCAGACTGCGCTGTCAAACCGGACATGCGCTGGGATACGTGGGCTTGGTCCGCACTGCCACCACGCGGAGTGCCATAACCCTGCCGCCTTGTGGAGTATGTAACCGGACCTACAGTAAAGCATGTCCAAGCGCAAGGGCCTTTCCGAAAGTTTATGAGCTACTGGAAAAGAGCTCTCATAAGGTTGGTCAATCAATGCCTGCATTTTTGCATTCTTGAGCTGTATAGCTCTGCATACATACGTACCTAGGTATAGTATACAACCATCGACAGCTGTATTAAACACAGTAACCTTGGCTGAGGAAGCTTCTCCCTCCCTATTTCTGTGCATTTAGTAGAACAGTGGCGACTTCTTTACAAATGTTGCAACTGCGCTTGCCCGGTCACATTCATGTTGACCTATCTAAACCTTTTTATTCCTTGCTGAGATCAATGACTACACGTCCCTTCAATGTCATTTTTTCCATTGAATGAAAGACGTCAGTCAGCTTTGACATGGGCTCGGTTGTAAAGTGTGTTTTGACGATTCCTCTTGCAGCCATTTGCATCGTGTCAATCGCGTCCTTTCGGTTTCCAACTGCACTACCGACGATTCGAAGCTCTTGTGACAGCAATGCTCCTGGATCTGCACCAGCAATTGGTTGGGGTGATCCTTCTGGTATACCGACACAAACTAGTGTTCCGTTGAATCTCAAGAACTTAAGGGCTTGAGCATATGCAGCGTTGGATGCGGTGCAAACAACCACAGCAGCAGCACCCATGCCTTCCGAACTGGCAGCCTTGACGTCCTTGACCAACTGGGCAGTACCTTCGTCGTCTCTGCTGTACTTGGTGATGTCGAAGAATGCTTCACAGCCGAGGCCGCGGATAAAGTCCTCCTTGTCACCCGAGTCAATAGCCTTTGGTGGTTAGCACGTCCGGCCTCAAGCAAGGATGGATAAATACTCACGATCATTCGGAAACCCATGCCTTTCCCGCCGATTTGCATGGCCAGATGCCCTAGACCACCACCAGCACCAGGAATCACAACTGTGTCACCCTAACGAGAGTCATTAGTATGAACGAATGACACGATCGAATCACGTACCGGTTGAGCACCACTCTTTCTCAGTGCAGCGTAGACCTACAAACGGGTTAGTGCAAGCATTCAGTATGGTGAGAATTCCAAGTACCGTAACACCACCACACAGAAGCGGCGCAGCAAGATCGCTGGCAAGGCCGTCTGGAATAGGAGTCACATAGTGTGCCGGTGCCAGGGCGTACTGCTGGAATGTCCCCGGAGTGTAGTAGCCACTAATCTTACCGCTTGTGCAGCAAGCATCGTGACCCGTCAAACAAGGCAAGCAGTTTCCACAGACACCAGCCATCCACTTAATTCCAACTCTGTCACCAATCTTCAAACCGACCGAATCTGCTCCTGGTCCAAATGCAACAACCTTTCCAACACCTTCGTGGCCACCAACTTGACCAGCTTGTGTTGGCGCAGGAAGAATAGACCATCTGTTGGTCATGACGGCCTGATCCGAATGACATACACCCGTGTGTGTCAGGTTAATAAGGACTTCGCCAACTCCAGGCTTGGGGGTCTCGATCGTCTCGACTTTTGTGCTGATCTCACCAGGCTTATCGTAGACGATCGCCTTGTGGTGAGTGGGGACTTCGACAGCAGCCATATTGAACGGAGAATAGCTGTTCTTTTCTCAATGATTCCGAAAGGTAAGACAATCTTCAGCGTTAAATGTGTCTCACTGATATGTAGAAAGTCAAAGGTAAACAAGAAGGTCGGGGCAAGCAATAGACTGCGACTTCCCCAGTTCAAGTATCGTTGCATCATCCATCTTTTCGGAGAGGGCCTCCAAGACGTCCATATAGCGGGGCAGCAATTTCTCTTCCACCTGGTCAAAGCTTCAAATGCATCTCGAGTCGCAGCTTTTTACCTAGGTATCTCGGGGAGGCGAGAAAGACACTGCTGCGGGAGCATTTCCTCCAATATACTGTAGCTCCTTCCACTTGGGGACAGTCGAGTGTAACCCCTCATTTACACCAATCCACAACTTTGGAGCAAACTTTATCGTACAGTATTCCAAGGGCAGCGTGACATATCTGTCTTGAGAAACATGGACATTGTGGAAAAGGATCGACTTCTGATCCCGGATTTGCAAGCTGCTGAACTCGCGTTGTTGTGCAGCAATGGTGGAAGCGCTAAAGTGGGCTTCGAAAGGGAGAGACGTCATTCGCCGTATTTTATTCTGCGTGTATACAAAAATATACAACGAATATGTACTGTATATGCATATTGTGTCTAGCTAAGCCGTAGTTCAATTGCCGCGATATATGGACTTGCAAACCGCTACGAAAAGCGTTATGAAGTATATATAAGTTATTGGTATATGTATACATATGTACCTAATTTTCTGGCAAATCCCGGCAAGTCACCAACCAGAGCCTCCCTCACTACATAGACATACACTTTCTTTACACAATAATCATAAACAAACAATATACCATCCAATCACAACTTCGCCTTCAACCTCGTCTTCTCCTCCTCAGCATACTCCTTCCTAGCCTGATCCTTCAGCAACCGCCTGAGCAGTTTCCCACTAGCACTCTTAGGAATAGCATCCACAAACTTAATCCCGCCCCTCAGTTTCTTATGATTCGCCACTTTCGCATTCATCCAGTCGATAATGATCTTATCATCACCCCTCTGAACAGCATCTAGTCCACCCTTGCGCATCACATATGCTCTCGGAATCTCCGTGCCTAGTTCTTCGGACTCGACGCCTACAACAGCGACGTCGTCTACTAATTCGTGGTCTGTGAGATAGCCTTCGAGTTCTGCGGGCGGCACCTGAAAGCCTTTGTACTTGATTAGTTCCTTCACGCGGTCTGTGATGTAGAAGTCGCCGTCCTCGTCTACGTGGCCGACGTCGCCGGTGCGGAACCAGCCGTCGTCGTCTAGACACTCTTTCGTCGCGCGCTCGTTGCGCCAGTACCCCTTAAACACGTTCGGTCCTTTGACGTACAGTTCACCAGTCTCACCGGCCTTCAACTCCGTCGGTTGGCCGCCAACACTCTTTACCTCGTCTTCGGCGCCCACGGCACAGAATTTAGCCTGTATATTCGGCTGCAGCTTGCCTATCGTGCCGATTTTCCTATTCCAGTCCTCCCACCGCTGCTCATGCGTCGTCGGACTCGTCTCGGACAGGCCATAGCCCTGCTTAATCCGAATGCCGCAGCGCTTGAACACAGCCTCCTGCAGTTCACGCGTCAGCGGCGCAGCACCGCTATTCGTCATGCGCAGCGAACTCAGATCATACTCCGGAACGCACGGGTGTTTCGCCAGCAACAGCGCCATCGGCGGCACGATGTAAATGAACGTGATTTTGTAGTCTTGCACTAACTTGCAGAATTTCTCGATGCTGAATTTCGAGAGCACGACCGTGTGGATGCCGTTGTGCATGGGCGTTAGGACGAGCGAGGTCAGGCCGTAGATGTGGAAGAAGGGGAGGCAGGAGAGGACGCGGTCGCCTGTGGGCGGTGCGTCGGGGATGCCGGGGCTGTGCCAGCGGCCGTCGTGGGTGAGTTTGCCGGCTTCGCAGGCGGTGATTTGGCGGACGTTGGAGGAGACGTTGTGGTGGGTTAGCATTACGCCTTTTGGGCGGCCGGTTGTGCCGGAGCTGTAGACTAGGAAGGCTAGGTCTGTTTTTGGTGAGATTTGAGCTTGGGTCGTGGTTTTGGTGGCGGAGGCGGATGGTTTGAGGGATGTCCAGTGTTTGAGGGTGCCGGACGGGTCGTGCTGAGCGCCTAGGATGAGGATGCGGGAGGGTGGGATGCCGACTTCTTGGCATGCTTGTTTCACGGTGGAGATGGCGGACCAGTGGGCGATGACGAGCTTGGCTGTGCTGTCGCGGAGTTGGTAGGTTAGTTCGGGGACTGTGTAGCCTGGGTTTGCGGGGCTGATGATTGCGCCGGTCCAGAGGGCTCCGAAGGTTACGATGGGGTAGTCGACGTCGTTGGGGGTGAAGAGAGCTATGACGTCGCCTTTGTGGATGGAATATTGCGATTGTAGAGCTTGGCCGAATTGGAGGGAGAGCGTGGCGGCGTCTGTATAGGTGTATTTGCGGGTTGAGTCGTCGGCATCTTGGTAGATGATATTGTTGGCTGGGTATGGTCTATTTTGGCGGTGGAAGAGGAACGAATAGATGTCTACCTCTGGAAGGTCGAGGACTGGGAATCGTGAAGATACGGGCATGATGGTGGTTAGCAGTGTCTGTTGTGACTATTGCTGCTGGTCAAGATTCGATTTCGTCCTTGCAATGCTGCGACGAAACCTTGAGAAAGTTTGACGAGAGGTAATAGCTTTTGCTGACCTTGACGTCGGTCGCACGAGCTGAGCACCAGGTGCCGCGGTTCGCTAATGTTGATAATGATGTAAACATTTCCGTGATTAAGCGTTCTTCCGCTGCTGATCACCCCTTGCCTATCTAGGTAAGCTTCAATCAAGCCGTTGATGCCTCAGGATTCAAGGTGGTCTCGAACACTGTCGCGACTGTGTTTGCAGCGGCGTCAAGCCATCACGAACCTTGTCAACCTGAAACAGGTTCACCATAATAGTGACTAGTACTGACTAATCGGAACGATATTGTGTGCAGGAAGCTTAACCCTTGTCATTAAACTTTGTAGCTTGGCTGGCGTCGTCCAGGCTAGGGTTCATGATGCCTGTTTCAAAGAAGTTCAAACATATGCAGAGGGGTGGCGACTGAATGTCGACGATTGGTGAAGGACTACCTACTCCTGCCAAAGAAACTTGTGCCACACGAACTGCTAAAGCTCCCGCTAGAGTGAGTGAACCTTCTATATAATTATCGATGGCAGATTCATCAAGACCACCTATGAGCATGGAAGGTTCTGCTTGGTCGAGTCAGTCGAGTCTCCGGTCGCGCTACTTTCAATATGATGTACTTTCCGAAGGCCAGATCAGACTCTTCAAGCTGGACCTCAATGGAGAGGACGAGCCCCTCTCTGGAACACTTCTTACCTCCTACCACAACTGGAATTCTCTTGACCTGAAGCCTGTGGCATTTAAATACCTGATTGCTGAAGACTCAAACGCTGTCCTGGAGCGATTGACCGGACGACCCACGTATGACACGTTCTCCTATACCTGGGGCGATCAGAAGGAGACACATCCATTGTACGTCACACTTACCAGTGCGAAGCTTGACTCCAATAATCAGGTGAGGACAAATTTTGAGCCTTATCGGAACGGTACGATCCAGATCGGTCATAATCTCAAGGCTTTGCTGGAAGAATTGCGGAGGCGAAAGCACCCAGCCTTTGTGTGGATCGATGCAATATGCATCAATCAAGCGAACGATATAGAGAAGAAGATGCAGATACCGATGATGCGTGATATCTACGAATTTGCTGGAGACGGATATGTGTGGCTTGGAGAGGCATCTCCTGACGAAGTCACGGTCATGAAAGCACTGCCACGTCTGATACATCAGCTACAAGGAGCGTGTTCTGTAGGTATTGTAGTAAGTGCCAGCAGAGAACACACATTCACCGACCTTGGTCTGCCAAGCCCATCTGATCAGCTTTGGAGGACACTCAGCTCGATCATGAGAAACCCATATTGGTCCAGGTTGTGGACACTTCAAGAGGTTGTAGTTCCCGAGAAAAAGGGAAAGTCAGAGAAATCGAATACCTTTTCACCCGCTCAAGTCTGGTACGGTGAGACAACAACACCTCTGGAAGTCTTCAATCAACTCGCCATCGCTGCGACCTCACTAGGCATTCGCTCATGGATCATCACTGGTAGCGCAGACCTGAGGCCCGAGTCTTTGTACGCATTCGATGGCATCGATGAAATACGCACATGTCGAGAGAGCTGGGAGAAGGAAGACTGGGGTGTGAGCTTATCCGCATTATTGCTAGGCACCCGGAGACGGAAAGCCAGTGTTGCCGCCGATATGGTATTCGGCATGCTCGCCATGATGGATCATCGCACGTCGAAAGACTTGGCTCCCGAAGCAAATTCGACGGCTCGAGATGTCTTCGTCAAGTTTGCGAAGCATTATATTCGCCATGAACTCAAAGAGAACCTCCTGAATCATATTGCAACCGTACAGAGGATGGAAGGACTACCGTCCTGGTGTCCAAACTTTGCCTCCTCACCAGCCACAATGTCCTTGGGAAGCAGATGGGTAGGACGTGCCAGTATAACAGAGACTGAGCGCAGACAGATGTATTCTGCAGGTTTCAAGCTGGATGGGAAGTGGAAGCTTCCGAAAAAGAAAGCTTTTGCTTTCAGGGCAGTTGCAAATGTCTTGCAAGGGCGGAACCACAACACTGGACTGCATGACACAAGTGATCCACGTCAGATGGCCTTGCTTCCAGGCTCGGATCACTTACTTGTCAAAGGAACGTATATAGACGAGATTGTGGCAGTGGCAGACTGTAATCCAGCTGCGGAATCGTCCAACTTCTTCTCCTTGGAAAGTCTCATGGCAACGGGGGACTGGGATGCACAATGCTTGCGGATGTCTCTGCAATATCTCTCGCGTGATGTCGAGGGATTTGATGTGTATACCAGAACTATCACCGCGAATCGAGTTTCGGTGGAGGCGAGTCACAGCGGGACAATTTTACTGGATCGTGAGCATGAAGTGGATTTTGTTGAACATTACCAGAAGTTCAAAACCTTTATCCAGACCATGAAAGCGGTGAACGGTGAGGCACGTGTAGTAGATCATCTCCATCCACGGACCATTCAATTTGTCGAAACCTTGTCGCAGGTAACTCGTCGACGAAAATTCTTTGCGACCGAAAATGGTAGAATTGGTTTGGGGCCTGCTGAAATCGAAGTAGGGGACTCTTTGTCAGTCTTGTTTTACTGTCCAACGCCATACGTGCTTCGGCATCAACCAAATGGTCGGAGTCGGCTTATCGGTGAAGCTTATGTGCATTCGTTGATGTACGGAGAAGCCCTCGATATGCTTGACCGAGGAGAGATTCATGAGACAAAGTGGGTGATAGAGTGAAGGAATCTATAGACCTCTGTTGGTTGACCAAAGGACACAAGGCGTACTTTGTTCATAAATAGGGTGTAGGGTTGATACATGTGCTTACTGACAGTACTAGGCCTGTTTTCGTTGCTGGACCTGAATTGGCACGCAAGTGTGATGTACTTCAACACATCCATGTTAGACCACAACATGTTACTTGTGTAGCCTCACTTCACCATGTCGACAATGGTCTCGAAACATTGGATTGTAGAGTACCCGGGTAAGTACTTTAGTGACCGAAAGAGAGTTTCTGATCCGAAGAAACACTTTGGAGGGCGCGTTACCGCGTCAGAGTTAAGTGTCCGGTGGTTAAACTCCGGCGAAATATTTCTCGCATAATTTGAAGCTGAAGGCTGTGCTCTATGCTGAGCTGTACCTGACACGTTCCTAGCAGTAGTAGCTGAATAGCAGTCATGTCACCAGGCGGAGAGTCCAGAACGTACAATCTTACGGTTCTGATCTCCGGCAATGGGACAAACCTTCAAGCACTCATAGATGCGTGCGGTCGAGAACCTCTGCAGAATGCTAGGATTACTCGCGTAATATCAAACAAAAACGCGGCTTTCGGATTGACAAGAGCACAGAATGCGCACATCCCAACCAAGTACCACAACCTTGTTTCAGGTGGTTACAAGAAGAAATATCCGGACGATATACACAAAGCTCGTGAAGCATACGATATTGATCTTGCCAACATCATTACCGAAGATCAACCCAAGCCTGATCTTGTGGTGTGCGCCGGCTGGATGCACATTCTCTCACCAAGTTTTATCGATGCCTTGAAAGCTGCAGGCGTACCCATTATCAATCTCCATCCTGCACTGCCAACCCAGTTTGATGGAGCCAATGCTATTGGAAGAGCTTGGGAAGCGTATCAAAAGGGGGATATTGCTGTGACTGGTGTTATGATACACTACGTAATCAGTGAGGTCGATCGAGGTGAACCGATTATTGTTGAAGAGGTAGAATGTCGGGGCTGCGATACAGAGAGTGCTTTGGAGGAGAGAATTCACGGAGTCGAGTGGAAGCTGATCGTGCAAGGCACTGCAAAAGCCCTGGGCAAAATCAAGAGCAAGGGTAATGAAGGTTGAAGTTTTGCATAATCCACCATGTTGTGCTTAGCAGCCATCTGGGTTCGATTCATATCTTGATCAACGTGATGATGGAACAGCAAAGTTCATGCTCCTATTTGATTATGGGGCAGCTGCAATGGCATATGGAGGGTGAATGCAGGTCTTCAGCAAATTCCCGGCTTCTTGGGCAAGTCTAAGGCAGCTGAGAGGTCCAGATTAGAAAGCCGGACAGGATGTTCAGCGTCAGTCGGGCGAATCTGGACAGGATTGTGGTACAGGCTTATCATCCAAAGAGAACTTGGGCCATCCCGAAGGTACACCATTCTCTTGAAACACCTCCGAGATGACACGAATCGGCGGCCGCGAGCAAGAAGGGCTTTGCCCAATTCAGGCATTATCCGTGTCGCTCTAGATTTCATTCAATAAGCTATGCAAACCACGAGTCCTCACGCCTGCGTCGTTCATTGCATTCTGTACGATCGGGAGACAGGAACCTCAACATTGAAATCGATTGGCATGAAACTGGATGAGAAATGAAGGACAGGGAAGCCTGACATGGAATCTGATGGTAGGGGCGGCTGCTAAGACGCAGGAGATCATCAATTGGATGTGGTTCGGTTTGAAACGCTGCCACAGAATTGTGGCTGTGTTTGCACTAGCAGTTCGAATGGATTTATCGCAAGCATGAAAGGTACCTAATGAGCCCTTGAGCCGGACATAACCAGACTTCGTGGACAAGCTGTGCATTGAAGCCAGGCGCAATCCGATTCTCTCTATCAGCACAAAGCCTGGCAAATTCCTGGTAGGTCCGACCTCTGGTGAAAAGCAATAATTCTCAGTGGGAGTCAATACAGTATGTGACTGTTCAACACCACCCAGTCCGCTACACACATATGTAGCTATCGCATTCTTGGCAAGGTCTTCGACCCGTTCTCTTGTGTTGGTCTCGTGCCTCGGAGCCTGTAGGTATAGCTTGATTTTGTCTCAGAAATGCTTGCACTGATAAGCTTTTTCGGGCGAGATCATGCCCGCATTCATGTTGTGGACAATGACGACTTATCAACACAGAAGCAAGTTGCATGTGGAATCAACAGACTCCATCAGCACGGGGGCCATCGGTGATGGCCGGTTCAAGGTCGTTGATGGTTCGCCCATTCGATTTATCCTCCATAATTATGGATTTACTGAAGGTCGAAACAGGAAAATGCAAAAGGCAGAAGGATCAGCAGATCGCGTGCCTGCACGTTTCCCCGCCAAGGCACCAACTTTACCTAAGCTTTAAGCATAGCGGAAAGTCAGCCACCAATGAAGCTTGGAAACCACCACAACTCCTTGGCCACAATCTTCTTTGACTTACTGTTCCCGCCTGTCTCCTTCAATCATTTTCTTGCTTCAAACACTCTTCGTGGACGATGACTCTCTTGTCAAATTGGTCGGAGTCCTCCTCAACGAACAGTGAGGCAGGGTTTGCTGCTTGTTTCTGACCCCGCAAATCCTCAATCGTTAAAAACTGGAGTTTTGACATTTTCCGGCGGGTACTGGCAATCTTCCTCCACCTGTACCTGGCTGATAACATTGACGCTAGAACATGAAGGGAAGCTCAAATCCTATCTCGTGTGAGTACGAGGGCGGGGAATTCTTGGCCCGACCCATAGATCATCTGGTGGTACCTCTTTGTGCTATGTGATTGATTCGATATTCCAGGCATATAGTTTTCTACCAGCACACCAGCATGAGATCTGCCTCAATGTTACTGCGGATCGTTACATGGTCATGGTCGCACACCCCGTTGTCCTGCCCTTCGATGACGCTCTATATCTTCCAATGTGTCGTTTAAGCTTTGAGCACAAGGCATCAATCAGGGCACAGAAGCAACATTGAAATCTTGTTACGCCTGTCCACCTTTTATCTGCCCATGTAACATGCATGATTGTGCAGTTGAATTGAGAATTCCACAATGAGAAGAAGGAACCACATGCCTGGTTGTTCCTTCTTCATGGATAGCATGGCGGGCCCTACAAAAGCGAGCTCGTCCCACAATGTAACAATTGCTTTCTCTAGCATTCTTCCTCATTATTCACAATGCGGTTCTCTATCCTTGCTTGTCTTTCCTTAGCTACAGCTGCGTTGGCGGCGAACAATGCTGCCATCAATGCCTTCAAGCGTCCAATCCAGAGAAAGGCTGAGATCCTAGAGAAGCACGGCCTTAACCGCCACCCTGCACTGCCCGAAAAGAAGTCTATTGCAGCGCGGCAAACATCACCATACCTCAACTCAAATACGCAGAAGTTCGTCGTCAATGGTTCGGCTATTCCAGAAGTCAATTTCGACATTGGCGAGTCCTATGCTGGTCTGCTGCCTATTTCTGATGATCCAAATGAGACTAGACAACTTTACTTCTGGTTCTTTCCGTCCTCGAACCCAGCTGCAACCGATGAGATAGCAATTTGGTTCAATGGTGGTCCCGGCTGTAGTTCTCTGTCCGGTCTGCTAACCGAGAATGGACCATTCCTCTGGCAGGCAGGAACACTTTCACCAGTGCCGAATTCATACTCATGGAGCAATCTGACCAACATGCTCTGGGTTGAACAACCGGTTGGTGTAGGCTACTCTCAAGGCACTCCCAACATCACCAATGAGGTCGAACTTGGCCAACAATTCATTGGCTTCTACAAGCAATTCGTTGATGCCTTCCAAGTCCATGGTCGCAAGGTCTATCTCACAGGCGAATCATACGCCGGCTTCTACGTGCCCTACATCGCTGACGCATTCATCGGGGCTGCCAACACAGATTATTACAACTTAGCCGGTGTAGCTATCAACGATCCCATCATCGGCGACAGTACCATCCAACAACAAGTCGTCATCCTACCGATGGTAGAATACTGGAGTAACCTGTTTTACCTCAACGACACCTTCATGGATGAGATCCGCACACGCAACGACCAATGCAACTACACGTCCTACATGGAGCAATACTACAAATTTCCACCTCCAGCAGGGCCCTTCCCCGTCCTTCCAGATCCCTTTGCCACTGACGCGGCTACCTGCGACATGTTCGACACCGTCCTCGAAGCTGCAATCCTAGTAAACCCTTGCTTCAACCTCTACCACATCACTGACACCTGCCCCTTCCCCTACGGCCAACTCGGAATAGTCAATCCAGGTGACTACACGCCTGCCGGCTCAACAGTCTATTTCAACCGCACCGACGTTCAAAAAGCTATCAACGCCCCTGTCGGCACAAACTGGATGCAATGTACCGACCGTAACGTCTTCAACTACGGCCTTGTAAACAACGACACCATCGGTGATACCTCACTTGGCCCGGCGCAAGATGGTGTGCTTCAACGCGTCATCGAACACACGAACAACACCATCATAGGCAACGGCAATCTAGACCTCCTTCTCAATGCGAACGGCACAGTCTTTACTCTGCAGAACATGACTTGGAACGGCGTGCAGGGCTTTCAGAAAGACCCCCAAACACAGAACCATTTCTACGTCCCATATCACCCCGAATACAACGGCGGTCGTCAGTCTGAAAGTGGGTATGTTGGGATGTGGAGTGAAGAACGTGGTTTGACGTTCTATACTGTGCAGCTCTCGGGTCACGAGTTGCCTGGTTATGCTGCTGGCAGTGGTTACAGAGTGCTAGAGAAGCTGTTGGGCCGTATTGGCAGTTTCAGCGACATGGTCGACTTCACTACCCAAACAGGAAACTTCACAGGCAATGGAACGATATACAGGAGATAAGAGCAGTATACAAAGCTCCTGTAGATGAAGGAGTGGGAGTGTAGCTTGTATATACACATACGCATCTTCAGTAGTGGTAATGCCAGATAATGACTAATAGGTCCTATCAAACATCGATACACACAAAGTTGCTTACAGTAACGATAGAATCCCTATACGTGCCTACGTAAAACATACGAAAACTTTAGTTATTCGTCCTCAAGGATTGTAGCGAAAATAGACAAAGGCAGCAGTACTCTGCACCGTAGAATCCACTGTCAATATCTGGATACATACAGTACATACATAGCTCTATTATTATATCCAGAAGGAACAACTGCGTCGCGATTGTCCGTGCGTACGTCATTGTATTTATCTTACTTTGTTCGTTAGATCTAGATTGATAGTGTATCTATCCACTCGTTTTCTTCTATGTCTATATTTGCCTCGCCGTGCTCTACAGTGTGTGGTGTGAAGATCTAGCTACGTAACTGCGTCTCTTCCAAGAATGAATCCCATCCTTCGAAAACCATGATTAGGATAAACGTCCCGTTGATTTCGTTATGTAGTCTGTTGGCATTCCAGTATAACGCCGTTCGTTGAAAGACATGTAGTGAGTTGTTTCAAGCTCGTCTGAACGCTTGCTCAGCACTCATTGATCGCTCGCTCGCTGACTGCTCAGTGACTGCTCACTAACTACTTGCTACTCACTTGCCTCACTGGCTCACTCACTCCCCACTCTAAACATGCGTATTACTCCAAACACTCCTCTTCGGCTGTGCGATCCTCCTCAACCCCATCCCCGGCGTATTAACCGGACTCTCCCCCGTAAACATAAAAACGTCATACAACCACGCCCCAAAACTACATCCAAAAAACGGCGCAACCATTGGGACCCAAAAATAATAACCCCCCGCACTCCACACCTCATGTCCATAACCGATCATATAGCTCACTAACCGTGGTCCGAAGTCTCGTGCGAGATTGATGGCGTAGCCGGTTTCCCAGCCGAAGCAGGCGCCTATGCCGAAGATTATGAAAAAGAGGCCAAGGGGGGTTAAAGGGCCGGCGCCGATGTTGCCGTCGTCCTTGAGGGCGTAGATTAGGAACATGAGCAACGAAGAGGCGATGAATTCGGAGAAGAATTGGCCGGTTTTGGTCATGAAGGGGGCTGGGTAGGTGCAGAATATGCCGGCTGAAACAGAAAGAGTTAGAATGGTTGTGGTTGTAAGGGAGTCGGAGCAGGAGGGAGGAGATTGTTACCTGTTGCGGTTTCACTGTAGCCTGGGACTGTTCTGATGCTGGGACCGCCCTCGAAAACGTCGATGGCTGATTTGTAGTTGGCGTATACTATGGCGGAGGCGGTCATTGCGCCTAGGATTTGGGCTAGCATGTAGATTGGGAATTTGCGCCAGGGGAATTTGCGGAAGAGGCACTGTGTGGTGGAAGGGTTAGTCACGTTTCTCGGGTGGGTGTTCTGGTGTACAGGCATCCAAATTGGAAGTGAATGTTGTAAGTGAAAGTGTACGTCGACCGGTGTTCTGTTCCAGGCGGTATTTAGACTTACATTTGCAAAGGTCACAGCTGGGTTTAAGTGAGCACCACTGATACCTGGTGACTGTTAGTGGAAGTCTGAACTATTGTTTTGGTGGTAACGAACCTCCTGTGTAGACACCTAACATAACACCAAGACCCCAACCCCATGTGATACTTTGATAATCACCCTTCGCACCACCACTCAAAACGACTTGAGCAACCACACCGTCACCAAACATGATGAGGATAAATGTACCAAAGAACTCCGCAAAAGGTTCTCGTAAGGTATGCCGTATCCTCGACCATGCTAGATCTGGCTGTGCTTGTACAACATCTTCTTGTGGGATTTGGTGATCAATAAGTGCACCGTGTTCGGCATGGGGTTGAAGTTCATAAGCTGGTTTATGCTCCATGCTGACTCTAGCTGAAGCTGAGGAACTTGAGCTAGTGTGCTCCTGGTGCCGTGGTTGTTCAAGGACTCCCATGACTAAGCGAGAGTGATTGAGTTGTTAGGGATTGAATTGTTAAGGATACAAGAACGATGGCCGGTCGTGGAGAGAGTGGAAAGGAGATGCAAGGAGATGCAAGGAGAGGTGAGAATGATCAACCTGGAAGAGTGATATTGAGGGGATGGTGAGGTAACGTTATATAGATACCACCTGTATAACCCTTGATCGACATTCGCATGGCCTTTCCCAGTACAGCGGAACCATCACAGACATTGAACATGCTGGAGATAGAGTTATCACGAGTCGTGTGCCGACGGAGTGGAGACAAAGGCCAATCTCAGGCACATAAAATTCTTCTTTGTCCGTTCTGAAAGCAGGTACTAAAACTTTGTTTATACCCTGTTATACCAAAGTCCCGTACCCGAATAGGTGGAACCAACAACGAAGTGGAATGTTCACGTCGAATTCAAAAGTGGTCTGCGAGTGAGGGTAGAGGACTTCGGTCACCAGCGTCGAGCTGAACGGCCCTCCGCTACAACAATTGCCCTGTTGTAGAGGTACATTTTTGATGCCTCGTAGAGATGGTCGGAATCAGGTACAATCTTAAACTGTGAGTGACAGGCGGGTAGGGTAGGATTGTGCCTGCGCCAAGTGTTGTACCAAGTCAAATTACTTGGAGCCTCAATGCGTGTAGGTGGAGGTGGAGGTTTGTGAAGGCTCGTTCATATCAGAGGTCTCGGGCGAGCGCACCTATCACATCGCATCTTAGTTCTTCACCAATCATGAGAAGTGTGGCTGAGAAAGATAAATGGGGCTACCACGGAAAATCAGCGACGAGGACGACGAGAACTGTTCGGTGACGGAGCGGGAAACAATCACCGAGTGGGCGGTCGCGCTGCCAAGAAGAGGTACTGAAAGAAGTACTGTAAGGTACCTAGTTACCATGAAAAAGGAAGATTGTATCACCTGATCCGAACCCCTTCCCGTTTTGAGAGCCGCGGCACAGATGAAAATTTGCCAATAACCTCCACTACCAGTAAGCAAGAGCTCTCCGCATAGACGCACATGTACCGGGCCCGCTCATTTACGCAACCACATCTTGAACGGTGCGGGGCCTCCCATGTGCTGGTCTGATATTGCTCGGGTCCCCATGGCGAAGACTAATCAAATTTGAGAGCAACTCACGGGGTTTCGAACACCGACAACAACCCGGCATGTGTAGCCCAGTACCAAGGGTTGGCAACCAATCAACAAGCTCCCGACCATGCAACCCCGCGACTCCTCGCAGCTCCAAGTACGTGGTAATACAATGCGGTAGGACAACGAAAGCTACCTGGGTAGGTTTCGATGTACATATAATACGGTACCCACGGTGAGCGGTTTGCAGGTCAACTTTACGGCACCACCGACTGTACCCATTGTATATAAAAGCGTTCCCGTTAACCAATGCTCTCTCGTGCAGCGGCTGAGCTTCAGAAACTTACAAACTTGACTTCAGACACTTCAGACACTCCAGATACTTCATCATCTACCGAGATGTCCCAGGACAGCTTCGTTGGGTCCATTGACCAGGGTACAACATCCACTCGTTTCCTCATCTTCAACAAGAAAGGAGAGCCTGTTGCTTCACATCAAATCGAGTTCAAGCAGATATATCCTCAGCCTGGGTAAGTTACATACTCCTGCTCTCATCCCACCACAAAACTGATGAATCTCGCAGCTGGCACGAGCACGACCCGAACGAGATCATCGACTCGGTTATCAAGTGCATAGATGGTGCAGTACAACAGTTTGAAAAGCAGGGCCACAATGCCAAAAGCATCAAAGCTGTCGGCATCACGAACCAAAGAGAGACCACTGTTGTCTGGGATAATACTACTGGTGAACCTCTTTGCAATGCCATTGTGTGGACAGACACTCGAGCTCAGAACCTCGTCCGAAAGATCAAACAGAGACTAGGTTCAGAAGAGCTACAGAAGCTCTGTGGTGTGCCTTTGTCGACTTATCCTTCCGTCAGTAAGCTTGTGTGGATGATGGAGAATGTCGATGCGGTCAAGCAGTGCTACGAGAAGGGAAACCTCTCTTTTGGTACCATCGATGCGTGGTTGGTCTACAAGCTCAACGGAGGTCCCAAGCGTAACGTATTCGTCTCTGACCCATCCAATGCCTCGAGAACCATGTTCATGGACCTTCAGACCTTGGATTACTCAGAACGACTTTTGGACTTCTTCAGACTCGACACCTCGAAGTTGAAGCTACCTAAGATTGTCCATTCGTCTGATCCCAAGGCTTATGGCTCTCTGGCTTCGTCGGTACTTTCAGGAACCCCCATCACGGGTTGCTTGGGAGACCAGTCCGCAGCACTGGTAGGCCAGAAGGCCTTCCAACCTGGTTTGGCAAAGAACACTTATGGCACTGGTTGCTTCTTGCTCATGAACATTGGTGAGAAGCCAGTGGTGTCCACTCACGGTCTGCTGACCACAGTCGCGTACGACTTCAGCGACATGAAACCTATGTACGCACTGGAAGGCAGTATCGCTGTTGCAGGATCCTCGATCAAATTCTTGCAGAACAACTTCGAGTTTATTGAGTCATCTGCGCAGATCAGCCAGCTCGCAGAGACGGTGGAAGACAACGGTGGTGTGACCTTTGTCACGGCATTCTCTGGTCTTTTCGCGCCCTACTGGATGGATGATGCTCGAGGCACAATTTTCGGCATTACAGCCTACACAAAGAAGGGTCATCTTGCACGTGCGACACTCGAGGCAACATGCTTCCAGACCAAAGCTATCCTCGATGCTATGGGCAAAGATTCTGGACACAACCTCAAAGAACTCGCAGTTGACGGTGGTATGTGCAATTCCGATCTCACCATGCAAACGCAAGCAGATTTGATCGGTATCCCCGTTATTCGACCTCAGATGCGAGAGACGACTGCGCTAGGGGCAGCTATTGCCGCCGGACTTGCTGTAGGTGTGTGGCAAAACTTGGAGGACTTCAAGGACGTGAACTCAGAAGGCAAGACGACGTTCAAACCCGCGATCGAACATGAAGAAGCTGACAAGAAGTTCGCGCGGTGGGAGAAAGCAGTCCAGATGTGTAAGGGATGGGCAAGCTAGACTGTCAGCGCATGCAGTTGTTCATCGCACAGTTTTTGTTAGAAACGGCCATCCGAGCTTTATGTCTGGAGCACAGGCTTTGGCACAAGTATTGTCTTGCCTAACTCGGCGTTATACTCGTGGGGTGTTTCATGCGGGATGTCTGACCTGCTTTGGCAGGGGTCGTGGTACCTAGGTAGCTATCGTGAACGCCAATACCAAAAAATAGCTGTACCTTAGATCCACCTAGGCCTGTGGGGCAAGCCCGGTCTTGTTCCGAAAAGTGTAAAAACAGACCGCTCTCCCACTCCGTACCTAGGTAGCTATTACAAAGCTCCTTCCTTGTCCGACGCGCTTCAGAAGCCGGTCGTAAACAAGGTCATTACGGTTCATCGCCTAAGCAAGCTCCACGGGGTGTTCTTTTGCCCCATATGAGCAGCGGTTTGAGGAGAAGATCGTGTTTTCGGCAATGGGCGATTTAATGTGGCATAGTGGTTCGGCTGGGTAATTTCAGCTCTTGAACCTGGAGCTATATACGTCCTCTCCATTTCTTGTCGCTTGTCGAGGCCGACTTTGCGATGCATTCCGAATCGCCATCAAACTCGTCGTTTCCTCAATTGACTCCAAGGCAATCGGTGTCCATCCAACAAAAGCACGACTCGGAACGTGCGTCCGCTTCCGGAAGCGATGTAGATATTTCGAGTGCGGATGAAGATCCTCGAGAAGCACACAGTCGGAAACGGAAGCGACCAACGAAGATATCGTAGGCGAACCAACACCTTGCGCAACCTTTCTAACCAAGTAACCAGATGTGAATTATGCAAAGCAAGGAAAGTGAAATGTGACAAAGCAGAACCAGCCTGTGGTTGGTGCGCAAGTCATGGCCGACTTTGTGTATACAAGGAGAGGAAACGACCCGGCATCAAAGCAAACTACGAAATCGATTTGGAAGAAAAGGTCAATCGCATGGAAGCATTGTTGCACCTCCTGGGCAATAAAGTCGAGACCCACATCACCAACGACCGTACAGTGAAAGTACAGGACTCTAGTGCTGCTGTTGTGCCATTACAATCGCCCAGCTATCCAAATAGTCGTTTCCATTCAATATCCTCGGCCGTCGAGGGTGATCCAAAATTGATTTCCACCCCTACTTCAGTGTGGCGACCTGACCTCCCTCGGCAGAGCAGCCAATATGGTCGGCCATCTGACACTATTTCAATCCGCTCACTAGTTGGGGAAAGTCCTGATACCACTCTCTCGCGTCCACAGTTCATGTTCGGCAGCCAGTCTCCATTTCTTGTTGATCGCCAAACCGACGTAGAATCAGATTTGCCACCTTACGACCTGCTTTACTCGCTGGTTGATCTCTACTTCAAACATGTTGCAACATGGTCACCGATCTTGGATCGCAAGAACACTTTCGACGTACTGTTTGGCCGATCTGTGCTGGAAGACTCGGCGCGAGTGCTGCTTCATGCGATTGTCGCGGTTACACTACGATTTTCAAAAGATCCACGTTTGACTCCCGAGTCTCGAAAACGATACCACGACATCTCCAAACAAAAAGTCCAACTTTATGGCCTTGAGAATCCGGATATACAAGCTCTTCAAGCCTTGGTCATACTTGCAGTCGATATATTGGGTACATCAAACGGTCCTCAAGGCTGGAATTTACTGGCGCTAATAGCACGAAACGTAGTTCAGCTCGGACTGAACGTTGAAAAGAGCGTGTACTTGGCAGCAACGCCATACCCGTCGATCAGCTGCCTCCAAGCCTTTGCTGTATCCCAACCAACTTCATGGACAGAGAGTGAAGCAAGACGACGTCTTTTATGGATGGTCTACGTCCTTGACCGGTACACGACCGTCTCAACCTCTTTTAATTTCACCTTAGATGACAGCGACATCGATCGGCCCTTACCTTGCAGTTACGATCTCTTCTCGCAGAACGAGCCAGTCGAAACAAAATGGTTCCGGCTGCCGGAGAAGACAGAAACAACCATGAATCATCCAGACAATATCGGCAGTTTCGCATACCACTGCGAGGTGCTCCGTATTTTGAGTAGAATCCATAAATTCCTCAACCGACCCGTCGACATCCGAAACCTCCAGGAAGTCCAAACATGGCGCAGCACATATCTCGAGCTAGACTCCGACCTCAACTCCTTCCTAGCACAGCTTCCAGGAGACTACAGCCGCATATCCCAACTATGCCACTCCGATCCAGGCTCCAAGATCTCAAACTGGATCATGCTGCACGCCGCATTCGTAACATCAGTCATCCGCCTCCATTCAGCAGCTGGCTATCCCATAGCCTGCTCAGATCTATTCATGCCAAGTCAGCAAGCAATGCAACGCTGTCTAGCAGCAGTCGACAGCCTCGAATCCATTGCCCAGGACGTCGTCGACACCAACGGTCTCGATCTACTTGGTCCACCATTCGCGTTTTGCTTATGGGTCAGCGCACGAGTACTCCTTGTCCATGCAGCGACGACTGAAAGTGCAGTCGACCAGAACAAGATAGGGTTTTTCATCCAGACGCTAGAAACAATGGGTCGCTACTGGGAAGTAGCATCTCGATATGCAAAAATCCTCAGCAGAGTCGTATACGAGGGCCAACGCGCGTACGACCAAGGTCACCGTGGTGGCACAAGCGTCAAATCATTCACCGCTATGCGCAGGTAAGTCTCCCTTCATCTCCTTCCCCTGCTCACTCTTAGCATGCACTGACAAACATCTTCTGCACAGCCTCGCCTGCGAACTCCACTACCTCGTCTCCCAACGCCCAACGTCCGTCCTAAGTCCCATCTCAACTCGTCTGACAAGCCTAAATGAGCTGGAATACCTCGACGTCTTCGACTCGTTCAATTACCCTCGTTTGCCACCTGCTACGCAGCCGATGATCCACCCGGGCATACCGAAGCTGACACCAACACCGCTAAATGGGAGAGATGTTTCTATCACGCAGTTCGATGATGTGCATGCTGTTAGGTTGGCGCAGACGAAGGCTGGTTCTGTTTCTAGGACTGGGTCTTCGGATTGGCTGCATTATGCTGGTGGCGATGGGGGATAATAATACATGACACAGCCGAACACGGTAAGGGAAGGTGGCTCCTGTTCTATAGGGGAATTGAGGTAGCTTCCATACTTCTCTCTGTGTGTCTCTCTCTCTGTTCTGAGATATACTAAGTAGTCATACAGTAGCTGTACATACATAGTACACAACATAAGACCAATACGGTCTCACTTCTTTCAGAACACCGCTCTGATGTACCTCTCATGATCCACACTCTCATATTCATACCCGTGACTTCATTCTAAAGCCGTCAGCTCACGTGTTGGTCGCTCCTCTAATTACTGTACTTAGTGCTCAACCAATGGACGTTGTAAGTGCTGCATTCATCGCAACACAGTACGTACGTACGTACGCACGAGCTACGTAGGGACCCCAGCGAAGACTATACCGGATTCTAGCACAACCAAGTGCTGGTAGTACCTACCGGTCTTGCCAGACAACACCGCTGACACAGACAACAACCCGACCTGCGTGGGCAACACACAAGTTCACGGCATCTTTGAATGTGGAGAAGATGCTGTGTTATCGCAGACACCCATACGTACTTGCCTGAAGTGAGAGAGTGAGAGGTCGAAGCCCGAAGCATCACCCTTGCTGACTCCGTCGAAAAGTTTGCGCGAGCTGCTGCTGCTCCGGTTTTAGTCGTAGTGGCTGGCAGAAGTCGATACGTACCTTGCGATACGAGAGTCAACAATACGCGCGGAAATCGCGAGGCGTCGGAGTGGAAATTGATCTCCAGCTACTGTGGTCCGAGAAATGTTTCATTCGTTTCTTGCGATGGATGCGGTGTTGCGGGCTGGCAGATTCACGATAGCCTTGATCTGCGAAACTGCGTGGGGAGCCTGAGAAATACGACTAATAATATATAGTGGTGGTAATACCTGCTGGTCGTGAATTTGTCGAACCTTGGCGTTTGCAGTATATGCGAAGCGATGTGCACATCAAGGCGGTCGTTTTGAAGTTCCATGGATGACTTGCCAGGGTGCTCGGACACTATATTGATAACTTGTCTGGGCGTTACCGCTATCCGGTCGATGTGATTTATTGGATTTTTGACAGTCGTCCCATAGCCAAAGATCTGATTTGCCTGCTGGATCACATACTTTTGTTCGTGGTACCTGATCCAACTGAACTCTGAGCATGAATGAGAGCATATCGAGTAAAGCGAACTCAGCATCAGCAGCAACCGTTACATGTCCAGCACACAGCACCACACGTCTCTGGGAGGTCGTGACGACAGTCCAGTCATCTTCACCATCTTCAAAGCTTGCGAGTACAGTGCTCTCTCCTAGTCCATCCTGCTTCATCGAAGATTTGCCAACGTTAGTAGAGCCATTTGCTAATCTTCTGTTTTCGGATCGGACAAAGTCCAATAACCTGTGCATGTTGGCGTTCCAGTCGATGATGTTGCTGTATTCGTTGAAAATGACTGGTTGAGGCGGTTCGCTAGGCCAGTGACCGTTGCTGCCGGATTTTGTCTGGTCAGACTCTTTTTCGTCGAACATGTCCCCGACGCACAGAGCGTTGGTCTCGTGGTCGTACCATGAAAGTGAATCTGGAGTGTGGCCAGGAGTATGGATCACTGTGATTGAGGAGATATTGCTGGACCGGTTCGTTGTATCCCTGAATGTGATCGATTGTCCGTCTTCGATCCAACGGGCGTCGTATACCGGAGCTTGCAGGCCTAGCTTCTCACAGAGTGAATGCTTTTGCAGATTTTCGTATGGCGTGACGAATGACATGTCGTGGGAAGACGCTAAGACTGTCACCTTTGCCCCTGAGTTGAGGAGGCGTTCGATACCACCGATGTGGTCGTAGTGACAGTGGGTTGTTAAGACGGTATACGGAGCATTATGATGTGGATTGATGGTCGTACTCAAAAAGGTTGCTATGTTCCAACCATCATCAGAATTTAAGCCTGTGCCGCTATCAGTGAGAATGATGGCTGTAGGTACATGGTTTGAGCCATAATAGACCTTCGCGTAGATATTTGGATACTCTCCATAATGGTCGTGTTCTCGGATGACATAGGTGTGGGATTTGATCGAAGAGGCCAGGAGTTGGATCGAGTAAGGACATCCAGGTATTTTCATAACGGAGGGCGAAGGTGAGAGACAGGTAATGGAGTCCATGGCTGATTGCTTCCTGTGATGGATGAACTAGAATCGGTCTGGCTTCCACATTGGTCGTAGTACTCGTAGGCGCTCCTGGAGCTGTCAAGTCACGCCATAAGTTTTGAACATTGGTGTTATTGTTCTGACTTTATTCTAGTGGCTTGTCAGTCGGATTCATCGGGTGGTGGAGGTGCATTGGCCGATTGACCACACGCCACACCACTGAATTCGCCGCAGTTGAGCCGTCGGTTGTTTAAAATAGTCCGTAAATGATCCGATCTTCTAATGGTCGCTCGTGAATCTACAGGCAGCGTAGAACAGTAACCAGTACATGATTTCAAGGGATTTAAGTGTACTAGCTTGATCAGCCAGAATGTCGGCTAAAAAGGACTTCGAAATCGCCGTCGTAGGAGGAGGCATTGCTGGTAAGTCAGGGCTCGTTAGTTGCCACAAACCATGTCGAGTGGCTCTGATTTGATTGTCAGGCTTAACATTGGCCATTGCTCTGTACCACAGAGGCATCAACATCAAGATCTATGAGCAAGCACCCAAATTTGGTGAGATAGGAGCCGGCGTCTCCTTTGGTCCAAATGCTGTTGCCGCCATGAAGAAGTGCCATATGGGAATCTACGACTCCTATGAGAAGGTATGCACGACAAACTCATGGCCATCAAAATCGAAAGTTTGGTTTGACTATCTAAACGGATGCGACAAATCGCTCAAGCAAGCTGGCTATCAAGATGCCGCCTTCACGATATACAACTCTGTTGGTCAGACTGGCGTCCATCGAGCTCACTTTCTAGACGAAATGGTGAAGCTCGTGCCCGAAAACATCGCCCGTTTTGGAAAGAGGCTGAAGTCGATCCGGGAAGGGAGCAATGGAAAGCTTGTTATGCATTTCGAGGACGGTTCTGAAGCTCAAGCTGATGCCATCATTGGCTCGGATGGCATTAAATCGACAGTACGCAAGATCATGTTCGGGGACGACCACCCGTGCGCACACCCCAGCTATACACATAAATACGCTTATCGCGGCCTTGTACCTATGGACCAGGCAGTCGAGGCGATCGGAGAGGAACGTGCAAAGAACGCATGCATGCACATGGGACCGGGTGGCCATATGTTGACCTTCCCTGTAAACCATGGCCAGATTCTCAATATCGTCGCCTTCCACACAACCAAGGAAGATTGGCCGGACTATTCAAGACTGACTCGTCCGACGACGCGAGAACATGCTCTCAACGATTTTGCCGAATTTGGGCCCAACGTGAAAGCGCTTCTGAAGCTCACAAAGCCAGATCTTGACTGTTGGGCCATCTTCGACCTTGGAGAAAACCCTGTTCCCCGATTCAACAAGGGCCGTTTGGCGATTGTGGGAGATGCCGCCCACGCGACATCTCCCCATCATGGCGCTGGTGCCGGTTTCTGCGTCGAGGACAGCGTTGTTATGGCACTCCTTCTACAGGACGAACGTGTTCAATCTTTGAAGGATCTAGAAGCTGCCTTTACAGCATTCGACGCCAATCGCCGGGAACGAACGCAGTGGCTTGTGCAGAGTAGCAGATTCATTGGCAACAGCTACGAATGGCAGGCACCTGGCGTAGGCGACGACTTCAAGAAGATTGAACATGAAATCAACGTTCGGGGGAAAATCATAGGTGGTTTCGACATCGAGAAGATGTGTAGCGATGCCACGAATGAGTTGACAAAGGCTCTTCGACAATCGAACTTATGATAATTCATCACCACCCTTAGCAAGCCAGCTATCGGCTCTCAATGGTTAGGTCCAGCCGGGGCTCTACAGAGTTCCTCACGTTGCACGTTGTTGATGGTGAACGCGTGGCCGTAGTGTTCTGTCCTGTATAATCAAGACGACCGGTATCCAGCCCCAGTAAGCCTAGGTTTTGATCACTTTGATAGCACAGTGTGTTTGAGCAGTGAGTTGTCGTCGCAACATCGGCTGTTTGTTAGGCCGTGTAGAGCAAGCCACAAGGAGGAATTAAACACCGTCGGAGCTCTTAGTTAGGCACGCCGATGACGCTTACCATGCCTATCGTAGCCTGTCCGATACCATTAACGAATGAAAGTCCAGGGTTTTGTGTTGCCTGTTCTGAGGCTCCCTACGTCCACGTCAGATTTCACCGACACAAGTTGATTCACTGACGTCTGCATTGCTCTTCATATAGCTCCTGGTTTACCATCAGCAACACAACTTCACTATCCTTATACGTCAATCAATCCGACGATATTAGTTTTCCTGTCCCAAACAATTTCGACATCGCACTTCGTCCTTCCTACCATCACAACAACTCTGCAATGCCTCCCCCATTCGGCCCATACGCTGGCGCAGGCCGCCCACGAGGACCACCTCCATTTGTTGTTCAAATCCTCAGAGCTCCTCTCACGCTGAACAATGTCATCGCACTATCAATCACCATGGCTGTCCGCCGCAGCCTGAAGGCTCAAGCTATCGAGGCAGGCCGCACACCATGCATGATGACCAGCGAAAGCGCATTTAGCTTTCTTGCCCTTGTATTCGCCATGTCGATTGGTCACAACATCCTCTCGGTCATGCGTTTCCATCGAATCCGCCGCGAGGTTTTTGGCGAGAGCATGTGCGCTGCTCGCAGAAGATGGAAGCAAAGAGGTGAGATCGCTCTCGACGAAGAGGAGATAAAGGCCCGCAGGGAGAAGTTCCAAGAGATGGGTAAGCGTATGCCGAGTATCTTGATCTCCACGACAGATCTGTTCTTGGCCATGTCATTCCTGGGTCTCTTCATCTGGACTACATTGCTTGCACAGAAGTGGGGCAAGGTCGAGCTCACCGTTGCCTACTCCAGCATTGGAGCACTGGTTGCTTGGTTAGTATCCGTCCTAATTCAATCAACGATCGCCAACTAACTTCTCTAGTGTCTTCAACCTCATCATTGGTCTTAATGGCGTCAAGTTCTGGGTCCGTCAAAACAAGAAACAGCAAGGAGCGAGGCTCGAGGAGGCCACCAACGAGCACGTTGCTGATGTCAAGGAAAAGCTCCTTGAGAACTAGACAATCAAGTCTGATGCCACGGAAAGCTGCTGGATCTCAAATGGGCAGACTGCCTGCCACCGCCAACTCGAGGGGGCCGCCACCAACTAAACATCGCCAGTACTGATGGTAGGGAACATTTTCTATGTTTGAGGTGTTTGGATACGCTGGCTACATGAGTGTATTTGGGCAAGCATTCGTACTTTTAGTTTTCGTTTCAGCAAATCAATATACTATCTTTTGGGAGCAGGATCCTGTGAATCTTCTGCATGATCTGCTCAGATAAGACCAATCCGCCATGGCAACTTGCTTTGGTTGTCTCGTCGAGGGCGGAAAGGCTGGAAATGTCCACCCACGTCAGTAGTTGTGGGCATCCCCACCTTGCCTATACTGTACCTACCAAGTACAACCCGCAGAGTTGGTTCGGATGGTATCAAGCTCCCACAAGCTTTGCAATACAACAAACGTTCATAATTCAAGGCAGATACCAAACGCCTACTCAACCCCATCCACATCGATTCGTGGAGCCGAGCTATGAGTGCTCCAGAAGCTGAAAGTCAATATAAACGCTACTCTTACTCCACAGCCGCGAACCAACCTTGGCTGATGTACTGTACCAAGTATACAAGAGCATGTTCCAGTTATGTACTTCGTACGTACTCCTCATGCAACTATGTTCCCAGCTTTGCTTTACCAATTTGCTCGCTTTCGTGGTTGACTACGCTCTGCTTCTTCTGCACCTGATCCCACCTAGACTGAGCGAACATGAGCCTTGGACAAGCTGTCCCACAGCATCCAATATTGATAAATTCCTGTTCCACGTCCAACATTCCACTGCCGAGCATATCCGGCCTACACTTCGACCAATTACAAGCCAACCTGGTTCAGGACTACACCCAATCTTTTACTCGAGGACAATACATCGGTCACGAAGCCTGGAATGTCAAAAATCTCGATTTCTGTAATGTCAGCTTGACTTATCATCATACTGATCATACTGATCCTATCGATGTTCATTTATGGATGCCACTGGGAGATGACTGGAATGGTCGAATGATGGGTATCGGAGGAGGTGGGTATTCCGCCGGGCTCGGCGAGTTTTCCCTACGAAGCATGGCAGGAGCTGTCAGTGAAGGTTACGTGGCGGTATCTACGGATGCAGGCCATGATCCACATGACCCTAACCCGGACAACTGGGCCTTGAACGAGTCTGGTGAGGTTGATGTGTATCGATTGGAAAACTTCGCACATGTTGCACAAGCAGATGCCGCGAAAATTGGCAGGATGGTGACCGAGAGCTTCTACGGCAACAAACCAAAGTATTCATACTGGAACGGCTGCTCTACAGGAGGAAGACAAGGTTTGATGCTTGCCCAAAGAAATCCGGACGCTTATGATGGTGTCTTAGTAATGGCACCAGCGACTAATTGGGCACACTTTCTTCCCTCTCTCTTCTGGCCACAATTCATCATGAATGAATTGAAAGAATACCCACATGAATGTGAGTTATCTGCTTTGACGGCCGCAGCTATTGCGGAATGCGACAGTGGTGATGGAGTTTTGGACGGCGTGATCTCGGATCCTGACGCATGTACCTTTAATCCTCATGACCTTATTGGCAAGACTGTCGAGTGTCCGGCCACTTCCAGAACAGTGAAGATCTCGGCTGCAGCGGCGAAGGTAGCTCAGGAAGCCTGGTCAGGTCCAAAAACAGTGGATGGTCACACTCTATGGCACGGAATATCACCTGAAGCTGCTTTGACTGGGCCCTTCAATCTTGCCAATACCATGTGCGATAAGGGCGGCAGATGTCATGCTGGCGACCCATTTTCAATTACTTCAGACTGGCTAACCCACTTCGTGGCCAATAATCCGAAGCTCGATCTCACTAACTTGACTCACAGGACTTATGAAGAGCTCTTTAATCAATCTGCTACCAGGTTTGACAAGGTCATGGGTTCAAACGATGCTGACCTGTCCCGCTTCCGAGATGTCGGAGGCAAGATATTGATGGTACATGGACTCGCCGATCAAGTCATCCCGCCGGGAGGTACCAAACAATACTACGAGACAGTCCTAGCAAAAGACCCCAATGCTCGCGAGTACTTCAAGTACTTCGAAATCCCTGGTTTCGCTCATTGCTCCGGCGGTCCTGGTCCGTTTCCAGGACATCTTTTCGACGATCTCGTCGCATGGGTCGAGAAGGGGAAAGAGCCAGTGACTCTCCTCGCCACCACCGAGCCAGACGCACAGGGCCGGATAATCGAACGACCACTATGTCAGTACCCACTAGTTGCAAGATACGATGGAATGCGAGACTCGGGAAGAGCAGAGAGCTACTATTGTGCAGAGAGCCATTTGGCTACCACACCAATCAGGATCTCCTTACGAAGGGCAAAGAAAGCTCTACTGGGACGTTAACAGATCGGACAATTGCAATAACGGAAAGACAGCTAGCAGTACACTAGCATATTCGTGGACCGAAAGACTCGATCATGAGTGCGCGGAGATCTCACTGCAACAGAGAGATCTGCCATGACAAACACCTATCTCGCTTGAGGTCTGGACAACTATTTACTCGTCTTTCATCATGTAGACCTGGACTACTGACCTCACCGCAGTTTGAGACGTCATTCAGCGATAGAACATGGTTGGACATCCCTAAACCACGAACTGAACCTCCCACATCCGCCTTCGAATGATGAATGGGCTACACGAAATCGGTCAATCTATCTATTATGCTCGGCGACAACTCCAATGCTCACTCTTGGTACTCACAAGTATTCACGACAGTACTTGTCCTCACACAGGATGATTCCGTGATGTGTGACCTGACTTAGCAGGACCAAGACTCAATGGAGGCTTTCTACGGTAGTCTCGCACAAGGAGCCACAATCTCCCCACCTAATGTTGCCATGATCTGCCTCAACAACTACTTTGAGCCACACTTTATTCTGCCACTTCTCGACTTACACTACATTTTGAGGCATTCTTCCAGCACAGCCACTGACCAAAAACCACGGCCTCAGCAGCTACCTACCATCATCGAGACAGAAAGTAATTCATGCCCGTCTAGCGCTCCCACGAGTACCCATCGACTATTCAGTCTTGCTCGCAACACCTCCAACCTCAGATCACTAAATCGTGGAGTACACATCTTAGCATTCTCCCGAACAAACCGCGTCCATCCCGCCAAAGGCAACTTACAGTATTCACATTAACGTTCCAAGAACATTCCCCTTACTCGGCGCCAGAGTATGAACAGATACAGTAGATACCAAGAACACTAAGGCACGCGATATCAGTATACATTGTCCCTTTTACGATACTATACTAATAATCGGACATCAATCTTGTCTAAGGCACTACATACGTACATACATACATACATACATACATACATACATACATACATACATACATACATACATACATACATACATACATACAT